>CALZFC010000251.1:4892500-4897500 GCA_945643635.1 Allodiplogaster sudhausi
GAGAGAGAGAGAGAAGGGTTTATAAACAGACCTAGACGGTTGTGCGCGTCGGCCTGCTTCCCCTCTCTTCTATCGGGGAGACTAGAACGGACCGGTTGGGCGAGATGGCAGCGCCCCATTAGAAGCTGCAAAAGAATGTTTAGATACATAATAAGTAGGTGTGCCCGAAAGTTCTAATAAAATAAGAGAAAAAGAGACAATCGGAATTGTTTTTTCGAATTTACATAAATTTTGAATTAAATAATTAATTAGCTTTTTTCCTTCAAAGTTCGATGAATAAAAGTAAAAGTGGAGTCCGTGCGTGGTTAAAAGGGGCAGAAATTGGGGTGGACCACGCGCGGACACCACTCAATTTTGCAAGACACAGCATCGGTGTTGGTGGAACTTTCTAAGAAAGCCCACCGCCGCCGCGACCGACAATGAGAGAGAGTGTGCGGGGAAGGAAACATTACCTTGAATTTGGTCCGCAGCGGCCTGCTTCCTCGCTCCTCACCCGGTGGAGACGAAAACGAGCAGGTGGGGCTCAGAAGGCGCTAGTCGACACTGAAAAGGAATGGGATATATTAGAGAAGGGGAGAGAGAGAAGCGATCGAGAAAAAAGAGGGAACGGGAGAGAGAGACAGAGAGAGAGAGAGAGAGAGAGAGAGAGAGAGAGAGAGAGAGGGTTTATAAACATACCTTGACGGTTGTCAGTGTCGGCCTGCTTCCCCTCTCTTCTATCGTGGAGACTAGAACGGACCAGTTGGGCGAGATGGCAGCGCCCATCAGAAGCTGCAAAAGAATGTTTAGATAAATAATAAGTAGGTTTGCCCGAAAGTTCTAATAAAACAAGAGAAAAAGAGACAATCGGAATTGTTTTTTCGAATTTACATAAATTTTGAATTAAATAATTAATTAGCTTTCATCCTTCAAAGTTCGATGAATAAAAGTAAAAGTGGAGTCCGTGCGTGGTCAAAAGGGGCAGAAATTGGTGTGCGACCACGCGCGGACACCACTCAATTTTGCAAGACACTGCAGCGGTGTTGGTGGAACTTTCGAAGAAAGCACACCGCCGCCGCGACCGACAATGAGAGAGAGGGGGCGGGGAAGGAAACATTACCTTGAATTTGGTCCGCAGCGGCCTGCTTCCTCGCTCCTCACCCGGTGGAGACGAAAACGAGCAGGTGGGGCTCAGAAGGCGCTAGTCGACACTGAAAAGGAATGGGATATATTAGAGAAGGGGAGAGAGAGAAGCGATCGAGAAAAAAGAGGGAACGGGAGAGAGAGAGAGAGAGAGAGAGAGAGAGAGAGAGAGAGAGAGGAGAGAGAGAAGGGTTTATAAACATACCTTGACGGTTGTCAGTGTCGGCCTGCTTCCCCTCTCTTCTATCGTGGAGACTAGAACGGACCAGTTGGGCGAGATGGCAGCGCCCATCAGAAGCTGCAAAAGAATGTTTAGATAAATAATAAGTAGGTTTGCCCGAAAGTTCTAATAAAACAAGAGAAAAAGAGACAATCGGAATTGTTTTTTCGAATTTACATAAATTTTGAATTAAATAATTAATTAGCTTTCATCCTTCAAAGTTCGATGAATAAAAGTAAAAGTGGAGTCCGTGCGTGGTCAAAAGGGGCAGAAATTGGGGTGGACCACGCGCGGACACCACTCAATTATGCAAGACACTGCAGCGGTGTTGGTGGAACTTTCGAAGAAAGCACACCGCCGCCGCGACCGACAATGAGAGAGAGGGGGCGGGGAAGGAAACATTACCTTGAATTTGGTCCGCAGCGGCCTGCTTCCTCGCTCCTCACCCGGTGGAGACGAAAACGAGCAGGTGGGGCTCAGAAGGCGCTAGTCGACACTGAAAAGGAATGGGATATATTAGAGAAGGGGAGAGAGAGAAGCGATCGAGAAAAAAGAGGGAACGGGAGAGAGAGACAGAGAGAGAGAGAGAGAGAGAGAGAGGAGAGAGAGAAGGGTTTATAAACATACCTTGACGGTTGTCAGTGTCGGCCTGCTTCCCCTCTCTTCTATCGTGGAGACTAGAACGGACCAGTTGGGCGAGATGGCAGCGCCCATCAGAAGCTGCAAAAGAATGTTTAGATAAATAATAAGTAGGTTTGCCCGAAAGTTCTAATAAAACAAGAGAAAAAGAGACAATCGGAATTGTTTTTTCGAATTTACATAAATTTTGAATTAAATAATTAATTAGCTTTCATCCTTCAAAGTTCGATGAATAAAAGTAAAAGTGGAGTCCGTGCGTGGTCAAAAGGGGCAGAAATTGGGGTGGACCACGCGCGGACACCACTCAATTTTGCAAGACACTGCAGCGGTGTTGGTGGAACTTTCGAAGAAAGCACACCGCCGCCGCGACCGACAATGAGAGAGAGGGGGCGGGGAAGGAAACATTACCTTGAATTTGGTCCGCAGCGGCCTGCTTCCTCGCTCCTCACCCGGTGGAGACGAAAACGAGCAGGTGGGGCTCAGAAGGCGCTAGTCGACACTGAAAAGGAATGGGATATATTAGAGAAGGGGAGAGAGAGAAGCGATCGAGAAAAAAGAGGGAACGGGAGAGAGAGACAGAGAGAGAGAGAGAGAAAGAAAGAGACAGAACTACAGTGAAGAATAGAGATAGCGAGCACGGAGAGAGAGAGACGGAGACAGACGGAGAGAGAGAGAGAGGAGAGAGAGAAGGGTTTATAAACATACCTTGACGGTTGTCAGTGTCGGCCTGCTTCCCCTCTCTTCTATCGTGGAGACTAGAACGGACCAGTTGGGCGAGATGGCAGCGCCCCATCAGAAGCTGCAAAAGAATGTTTAGATAAATAATAAGTAGGTTTGCCCGAAAGTTCTAATAAAACAAGAGAAAAAGAGACAATCGGAATTGTTTTTTCGAATTTACATAAATTTTGAATTAAATAATTAATTAGCTTTCATCCTTCAAAGTTCGATGAATAAAAGTAAAAGTGGAGTCCGTGCGTGGTCAAAAGGGGCAGAAATTGGGGTGGACCACGCGCGGACACCACTCAATTTTGCAAGACACTGCAGCGGTGTTGGTGGAACTTTCGAAGAAAGCACACCGCCGCCGCGACCGACAATGAGAGAGAGGGGGCGGGGAAGGAAACATTACCTTGAATTTGGTCCGCAGCGGCCTGCTTCCTCGCTCCTCACCCGGTGGAGACGAAAACGAGCAGGTGGGGCTCAGAAGGCGCTAGTCGACACTGAAAAGGAATGGGATATATTAGAGAAGGGGAGAGAGAGAAGCGATCGAGAAAAAAGAGGGAACGGGAGAGAGAGACAGAGAGAGAGAGAGAAAGAAAGAGACAGAACTACAGTGAAGAATAGAGATAGCGAGCACGGAGAGAGAGAGACGGAGACAGACGGAGAGAGAGAGAGAGGAGAGAGAGAAGGGTTTATAAACATACCTTGACGGTTGTCAGTGTCGGCCTGCTTCCCCTCTCTTCTATCGTGGAGACTAGAACGGACCAGTTGGGCGAGATGGCAGCGCCCCATCAGAAGCTGCAAAAGAATGTTTAGATAAATAATAAGTAGGTTTGCCCGAAAGTTCTAATAAAACAAGAGAAAAAGAGACAATCGGAATTGTTTTTTCGAATTTACATAAATTTTGAATTAAATAATTAATTAGCTTTCATCCTTCAAAGTTCGATGAATAAAAGTAAAAGTGGAGTCCGTGCGTGGTCAAAAGGGGCAGAAATTGGGGTGGACCACGCGCGGACACCACTCAATTTTGCAAGACACTGCAGCGGTGTTGGTGGAACTTTCGAAGAAAGCACACCGCCGCCGCGACCGACAATGAGAGAGAGGGGGCGGGGAAGGAAACATTACCTTGAATTTGGTCCGCAGCGGCCTGCTTCCTCGCTCCTCACCCGGTGGAGACGAAAACGAGCAGGTGGGGCTCAGAAGGCGCTAGTCGACACTGAAAAGGAATGGGATATATTAGAGAAGGGGAGAGAGAGAAGCGATCGAGAAAAAAGAGGGAACGGGAGAGAGAGACAGAGAGAGAGAGAGAAAGAAAGAGACAGAACTACAGTGAAGAATAGAGATAGCGAGAACGGAGAGAGAGACGGAGAGAGAGAGAGAGAGAGAGAGAGAGAGAAGGGTTTATAAACATACCTAGACGGTTGTGCGCGTCGGCCTGCTTCCCCTCTCTTCTATCGGGGAGACTAGAACGGACCGGTTGGGCGAGATGGCAGCGCCCCATTAGAAGCTGCAAAAGAATGTTTAGATAAATAATAAGTAGGTTTGCCCGAAAGTTCTAATAAAACAAGAGAAAAAGAGACAATCGGAATTGTTTTTTCGAATTTACATAAATTTTGAATTAAATAATTAATTAGCTTTCATCCTTCAAAGTTCGATGAATAAAAGTAAAAGTGGAGTCCGTGCGTGGTCAAAAGGGGCAGAAATTGGGGTGGACCACGCGCGGACACCACTCAATTTTGCAAGACACTGCAGCGGTGTTGGTGGAACTTTCGAAGAAAGCACACCGCCGCCGCGACCGACAATGAGAGAGAGGGGGCGGGGAAGGAAACATTACCTTGAATTTGGTCCGCAGCGGCCTGCTTCCTCGCTCCTCACCCGGTGGAGACGAAAACGAGCAGGTGGGGCTCAGAAGGCGCTAGTCGACACTGAAAAGGAATGGGATATATTAGAGAAGGGGAGAGAGAGAAGCGATCGAGAAAAAAGAGGGAACGGGAGAGAGAGACAGAGAGAGAGAGAGAAAGAAAGAGACAGAACTACAGTGAAGAATAGAGATAGCGAGCACGGAGAGAGAGACGGAGAGAGAGAGAGAGAGAGAGAGAAGGGTTTATAAACAGACCTAGACGGTTGTGCGCGTCGGCCTGCTTCCCCTCTCTTCTATCGGGGAGACTAGAACGGACCGGTTGGGCGAGATGGCAGCGCCCCATTAGAAGCTGCAAAAGAATGTTTAGATACATAATAAGTAGGTGTGCCCGAAAGTTCTAATAAAATAAGAGAAAAAGAGACAATCGGAATTGTTTTTTCG
>CALZFC010000251.1:4905000-4915000 GCA_945643635.1 Allodiplogaster sudhausi
AGAGAGAGAGAGAGAGAGAGAGAGAGAAGGGTTTATAAACATACCTAGACGGTTGTGCGCGTCGGCCTGCTTCCCCTCTCTTCTATCGGGGAGACTAGAACGGACCGGTTGGGCGAGATGGCAGCGCCCCATCAGAAGCTGCAAAAGAATGTTTAGATAAATAATAAGTAGGTTTGCCCGAAAGTTCTAATAAAACAAGAGAAAAAGAGACAATCGGAATTGTTTTTTCGAATTTACATAAATTTTGAATTAAATAATTAATTAGCTTTCATCCTTCAAAGTTCGATGAATAAAAGTAAAAGTGGAGTCCGTGCGTGGTCAAAAGGGGCAGAAATTGGGGTGCGACCACGCGCGGACACCACTCAATTTTGCAAGACACTGCAGCGGTGTTGGTGGAACTTTCGAAGAAAGCACACCGCCGCCGCGACCGACAATGAGAGAGAGGGGGCGGGGAAGGAAACATTACCTTGAATTTGGTCCGCAGCGGCCTGCTTCCTCGCTCCTCACCCGGTGGAGACGAAAACGAGCAGGTGGGGCTCAGAAGGCGCTAGTCGACACTGAAAAGGAATGGGATATATTAGAGAAGGGGAGAGAGAGAAGCGATCGAGAAAAAAGAGGGAACGGGAGAGAGAGAGAGAGAGAGAGAGAGAGAAGAGAAGAGACAGAACTACAGTGAAGAATAGAGATAGCGAGCACGGAGAGAGAGAGACGGAGACAGAGAGAGAGAGAGAGAGAGAGAGAGAAGGGTTTATAAACATACCTAGACGGTTGTGCGCGTCGGCCTGCTTCCCCTCTCTTCTATCGGGGAGACTAGAACGGACCGGTTGGGCGAGATGGCAGCGCCCCATCAGAAGCTGCAAAAGAATGTTTAGATAAATAATAAGTAGGTTTGCCCGAAAGTTCTAATAAAACAAGAGAAAAAGAGACAATCGGAATTGTTTTTTCGAATTTACATAAATTTTGAATTAAATAATTAATTAGCTTTCATCCTTCAAAGTTCGATGAATAAAAGTAAAAGTGGAGTCCGTGCGTGGTCAAAAGGGGCAGAAATTGGGGTGGACCACGCGCGGACACCACTCAATTTTGCAAGACACTGCAGCGGTGTTGGTGGAACTTTCGAAGAAAGCACACCGCCGCCGCGACCGACAATGAGAGAGAGGGGGCGGGGAAGGAAACATTACCTTGAATTTGGTCCGCAGCGGCCTGCTTCCTCGCTCCTCACCCGGTGGAGACGAAAACGAGCAGGTGGGGCTCAGAAGGCGCTAGTCGACACTGAAAAGGAATGGGATATATTAGAGAAGGGGAGAGAGAGAAGCGATCGAGAAAAAAGAGGGAACGGGAGAGAGAGACAGAGAGAGAGAGAGAAAGAAAGAGACAGAACTACAGTGAAGAATAGAGATAGCGAGCACGGAGAGAGAGACGGAGAGAGAGAGAGAGAGAGAGAGAGAGAGAGAAGGGTTTATAAACATACCTAGACGGTTGTGCGCGTCGGCCTGCTTCCCCTCTCTTCTATCGGGGAGACTAGAACGGACCGGTTGGGCGAGATGGCAGCGCCCCATCAGAAGCTGCAAAAGAATGTTTAGATAAATAATAAGTAGGTTTGCCCGAAAGTTCTAATAAAACAAGAAAAAAAGAGACAATCGGAATTGTTTTTTCGAATTTACATAAATTTTGAATTAAATAATTAATTAGCTTTCATCCTTCAAAGTTCGATGAATAAAAGTAAAAGTGGAGTCCGTGCGTGGTCAAAAGGGGCAGAAATTGGGGTGCGACCACGCGCGGACACCACTCAATTTTGCAAGACACTGCAGCGGTGTTGGTGGAACTTTCGAAGAAAGCCACCGCCGCCGCGACCGACAATGAGAGAGAGGGGGCGGGGAAGGAAACATTACCTTGAATTTGGTCCGCAGCGGCCTGCTTCCTCGCTCCTCACTCGGTGGAGACGAAAACGAGCAGGTGGGGCTCAGAAGGCGCTAGTCGACACTGAAAAGGAATGGGATATATTAGAGAAGGGGAGAGAGAGAAGCGATCGAGAAAAAAGAGGGAACGGGAGAGAGAGAGAGAGAGAGAGAGAGAGAGAGAGAGAAAGAAAGAGACAGAACTACAGTGAAGAATAGAGATAGCGAGCACGGAGAGAGAGAGACGGAGACAGAGAGAGAGAGAGAGAGAGAGAGAGAAGGGTTTATAAACATACCTAGACGGTTGTGCGCGTCGGCCTGCTTCCCCTCTCTTCTATCGGGGAGACTAGAACGGACCGGTTGGGCGAGATGGCAGCGCCCCATCAGAAGCTGCAAAAGAATGTTTAGATAAATAATAAGTAGGTTTGCCCGAAAGTTCTAATAAAACAAGAGAAAAAGAGACAATCGGAATTGTTTTTTCGAATTTACATAAATTTTGAATTAAATAATTAATTAGCTTTCATCCTTCAAAGTTCGATGAATAAAAGTAAAAGTGGAGTCCGTGCGTGGTCAAAAGGGGCAGAAATTGGGGTGGACCACGCGCGGACACCACTCAATTTTGCAAGACACTGCAGCGGTGTTGGTGGAACTTTCGAAGAAAGCACACCGCCGCCGCGACCGACAATGAGAGAGAGGGGGCGGGGAAGGAAACATTACCTTGAATTTGGTCCGCAGCGGCCTGCTTCCTCGCTCCTCACCCGGTGGAGACGAAAACGAGCAGGTGGGGCTCAGAAGGCGCTAGTCGACACTGAAAAGGAATGGGATATATTAGAGAAGGGGAGAGAGAGAAGCGATCGAGAAAAAAGAGGGAACGGGAGAGAGAGACAGAGAGAGAGAGAGAAGAGAAGAGACAGAACTACAGTGAAGAATAGAGATAGCGAGCACGGAGAGAGAGACGGAGAGAGAGAGAGAGAGAGAGAGAGAGAGAGAAGGGTTTATAAACATACCTAGACGGTTGTGCGCGTCGGCCTGCTTCCCCTCTCTTCTATCGGGGAGACTAGAACGGACCGGTTGGGCGAGATGGCAGCGCCCCATCAGAAGCTGCAAAAGAATGTTTAGATAAATAATAAGTAGGTTTGCCCGAAAGTTCTAATAAAACAAGAGAAAAAGAGACAATCGGAATTGTTTTTTCGAATTTACATAAATTTTGAATTAAATAATTAATTAGCTTTCATCCTTCAAAGTTCGATGAATAAAAGTAAAAGTGGAGTCCGTGCGTGGTCAAAAGGGGCAGAAATTGGGGTGCGACCACGCGCGGACACCACTCAATTTTGCAAGACACTGCAGCGGTGTTGGTGGAACTTTCGAAGAAAGCCCACCGCCGCCGCGACCGACAATGAGAGAGAGGGGGCGGGGAAGGAAACATTACCTTGAATTTGGTCCGCAGCGGCCTGCTTCCTCGCTCCTCACTCGGTGGAGACGAAAACGAGCAGGTGGGGCTCAGAAGGCGCTAGTCGACACTGAAAAGGAATGGGATATATTAGAGAAGGGGAGAGAGAGAAGCGATCGAGAAAAAAGAGGGAACGGGAGAGAGAGACAGAGAGAGAGAGAGAGAGAAAGAAAGAGACAGAACTACAGTGAAGAATAGAGATAGCGAGCACGGAGAGAGAGAGACGGAGACAGAGGAGAGAGAGAGAGAGAGAGAGAGAAGGGTTTATAAACATACCTAGACGGTTGTCGCGTCGGCCTGCTTCCCCTCTCTTCTATCGTGGAGACTAGAACGGACCGGTTGGGCGAGATGGCAGCGCCCCATCAGAAGCTGCAAAAGAATGTTTAGATAAATAATAAGTAGGTTTGCCCGAAAGTTCTAATAAAACAAGAGAAAAAGAGACAATCGGAATTGTTTTTTCGAATTTACATAAATTTTGAATTAAATAATTAATTAGCTTTCATCCTTCAAAGTTCGATGAATAAAAGTAAAAGTGGAGTCCGTGCGTGGTCAAAAGGGGCAGAAATTGGGGTGGACCACGCGCGGACACCACTCAATTTTGCAAGACACTGCAGCGGTGTTGGTGGAACTTTCGAAGAAAGCACACCGCCGCCGCGACCGACAATGAGAGAGAGGGGGCGGGGAAGGAAACATTACCTTGAATTTGGTCCGCAGCGGCCTGCTTCCTCGCTCCTCACCCGGTGGAGACGAAAACGAGCAGGTGGGGCTCAGAAGGCGCTAGTCGACACTGAAAAGGAATGGGATATATTAGAGAAGGGGAGAGAGAGAAGCGATCGAGAAAAAAGAGGGAACGGGAGAGAGAGACAGAGAGAGAGAGAGAAAGAGAGAGACAGAACTACAGTGAAGAATAGAGATAGCGAGCACGGAGAGAGAGACGGAGAGAGAGAGAGAGAGAGAGAGAGAGAGAAGGGTTTATAAACATACCTAGACGGTTGTGCGCGTCGGCCTGCTTCCCCTCTCTTCTATCGGGGAGACTAGAACGGACCGGTTGGGCGAGATGGCAGCGCCCCATCAGAAGCTGCAAAAGAATGTTTAGATAAATAATAAGTAGGTTTGCCCGAAAGTTCTAATAAAACAAGAAAAAAAGAGACAATCGGAATTGTTTTTTCGAATTTACATAAATTTTGAATTAAATAATTAATTAGCTTTCATCCTTCAAAGTTCGATGAATAAAAGTAAAAGTGGAGTCCGTGCGTGGTCAAAAGGGGCAGAAATTGGGGTGCGACCACGCGCGGACACCACTCAATTTTGCAAGACACTGCAGCGGTGTTGGTGGAACTTTCGAAGAAAGCCCACCGCCGCCGCGACCGACAATGAGAGAGAGGGGGCGGGGAAGGAAACATTACCTTGAATTTGGTCCGCAGCGGCCTGCTTCCTCGCTCCTCACTCGGTGGAGACGAAAACGAGCAGGTGGGGCTCAGAAGGCGCTAGTCGACACTGAAAAGGAATGGGATATATTAGAGAAGGGGAGAGAGAGAAGCGATCGAGAAAAAAGAGGGAACGGGAGAGAGAGACAGAGAGAGAGAGAGAGAGAGAAGAAAGAGACAGAACTACAGTGAAGAATAGAGATAGCGAGCACGGAGAGAGAGACGGAGAGAGAGAGAGAGAGAGAGAGAGAGAGGGTTTATAAACATACCTAGACGGTTGTGCGCGTCGGCCTGCTTCCCCTCTCTTCTATCGGGGAGACTAGAACGGACCGGTTGGGCGAGATGGCAGCGCCCCATCAGAAGCTGCAAAAGAATGTTTAGATACATAATAAGTAGGTTTGCCCGAAAGTTCTAATAAAATAAGAGAAAAAGAGACAATCGGAATTGTTTTTTCGAATTTACATAAATTTTGAATTAAATAATTAATTAGCTTTTTTCCTTCAAAGTTCGATGAATAAAAGTAAAAGTGGAGTCCGTGCGTGGTCAAAAGGGGCAGAAATTGGGGTGGACCACGCGCGGACACCACTCAATTTTGCAAGACACAGCATCGGTGTTGGTGGAACTTTCGAAGAAAGCCCACCGCCGCCGCGACCGACAATGAGAGAGAGGGGGCGGGGAAGGAAACATTACCTTGAATTTGGTCCGCAGCGGCCTGCTTCCTCGCTCCTCACCCGGTGGAGACGAAAACGTGCAGGTGGGGCTCAGAAGGCGTTAGTCGACACTGAAAAGTAAGGGATATATTAGAGAAGGGGAGAGAGAGAAGCGATCGAGAAAAAAGAGGGAACGGGAGAGAGAGGCAGAGAGAGAGAGAGAGAGAGAGAGAGAAAGAAAGAGACAGAACTACAGTGAAGAATAGAGATAGCGAGCACGGAGAGAGAGAGACGGAGACAGACGGAGAGAGAGAGAGAGAGAGAGAGAGAAGGGTTTATAAACATACCTTGACGGTTGTCAGTGTCGGCCTGCTTCCCCTCTCTTCTATCGTGGAGACTAGAACGGACCGGTTGGGCGAGATGGCAGCGCCCCATCAGAAGCTGCAAAAGAATGTTTAGATAAATAATAAGTAGGTTTGCCCGAAAGTTCTAATAAAACAAGAGAAAAAGAGACAATCGGAATTGTTTTTTCGAATTTACATAAATTTTGAATTAAATAATTAATTAGCTTTCTTCCTTCAAAGTTCGATGAATAAAAGTAAAAGTGGAGTCCGTGCGTGGTCAAAAGGGGCAGAAATTGGGGTGCGACCACGCGCGGACACCACTCAATTTTGCAAGACACTGCAGCGGTGTTGGTGGAACTTTCGAAGAAAGCACACCGCCGCCGCGACCGACAATGAGAGAGAGGGGGGGGGGGGGAAGGAAACATTGACGAAAACGAGCAGGTGGGGCTCAGAAGGCGCTAGTCGACACTGAAAAGGAATGGGATATATTAGAGAAGGGGAGAGAGAGAAGCGATCGAGAAAAAAGAGGGAACGGGAGAGAGAGACAGAGAGAGAGAGAGAAAGAAAGAGACAGAACTACAGTGAAGAATAGAGATAGCGAGCACGGAGAGAGAGACGGAGAGAGAGAGAGAGAGAGAGAGAAGGGTTTATAAACATACCTAGACGGTTGTGCGCGTCGGCCTGCTTCCCCTCTCTTCTATCGGGGAGACTAGAACGGACCGGTTGGGCGAGATGGCAGCGCCCCATCAGAAGCTGCAAAAGAATGTTTAGATACATAATAAGTAGGTTTGCCCGAAAGTTCTAATAAAATAAGAGAAAAAGAGACAATCGGAATTGTTTTTTCGAATTTACATAAATTTTGAATTAAATAATTAATTAGCTTTTTTCCTTCAAAGTTCGATGAATAAAAGTAAAAGTGGAGTCCGTGCGTGGTCAAAAGGGGCAGAAATTGGGGTGGACCACGCGCGGACACCACTCAATTTTGCAAGACACAGCATCGGTGTTGGTGGAACTTTCTAAGAAAGCCCACCGCCGCCGCGACCGACAATGAGAGAGAGGGGGCGGGGAAGGAAACATTACCTTGAATTTGGTCCGCAGCGGCCTGCTTCCTCGCTCCTCACCCGGTGGAGACGAAAACGTGCAGGTGGGCCTCAGAAGGCGCTAGTCGACACTGAAAAGTAAGGGATATAATAGAGAAGGGGAGAGAGAGAAGCGATCGAGAAAAAAGAGGGAACGGGAGAGAGAGCAGAGAGAGAGAGAGAGAGAGAGAGAGAAAGAAAGAGACAGAACTACAGTGAAGAATAGAGATAGCGAGCACGGAGAGAGAGAGACGGAGACAGACGGAGAGAGAGAGAGAGAGGAGAGAGAGAAGGGTTTATAAACATACCTTGACGGTTGTCAGTGTCGGCCTGCTTCCCCTCTCTTCTATCGTGGAGACTAGAACGGACCAGTTGGGCGAGATGGCAGCGCCCCATCAGAAGCTGCAAAAGAATGTTTAGATAAATAATAAGTAGGTTTGCCCGAAAGTTCTAATAAAACAAGAGAAAAAGAGACAATCGGAATTGTTTTTTCGAATTTACATAAATTTTGAATTAAATAATTAATTAGCTTTCATCCTTCAAAGTTCGATGAATAAAAGTAAAAGTGGAGTCCGTGCGTGGTCAAAAGGGGCAGAAATTGGGGTGGACCACGCGCGGACACCACTCAATTTTGCAAGACACTGCAGCGGTGTTGGTGGAACTTTCGAAGAAAGCACACCGCCGCCGCGACCGACAATGAGAGAGAGGGGGCGGGGAAGGAAACATTACCTTGAATTTGGTCCGCAGCGGCCTGCTTCCTCGCTCCTCACCCGGTGGAGACGAAAACGAGCAGGTGGGGCTCAGAAGGCGCTAGTCGACACTGAAAAGGAATGGGATATATTAGAGAAGGGGAGAGAGAGAAGCGATCGAGAAAAAAGAGGGAACGGGAGAGAGAGACAGAGAGAGAGAGAGAAAGAAAGAGACAGAACTACAGTGAAGAATAGAGATAGCGAGCACGGAGAGAGAGACGGAGAGAGAGAGAGAGAGAGAGAGAGAAGGGTTTATAAACATACCTAGACGGTTGTGCGCGTCGGCCTGCTTCCCCTCTCTTCTATCGGGGAGACTAGAACGGACCGGTTGGGCGAGATGGCAGCGCCCCATCAGAAGCTGCAAAAGAATGTTTAGATACATAATAAGTAGGTTTGCCCGAAAGTTCTAATAAAATAAGAGAAAAAGAGACAATCGGAATTGTTTTTTCGAATTTACATAAATTTTGAATTAAATAATTAATTAGCTTTTTTCCTTCAAAGTTCGATGAATAAAAGTAAAAGTGGAGTCCGTGCGTGGTCAAAAGGGGCAGAAATTGGGGTGGACCACGCGCGGACACCACTCAATTTTGCAAGACACAGCATCGGTGTTGGTGGAACTTTCTAAGAAAGCCCACCGCCGCCGCGACCGACAATGAGAGAGAGTGTGCGGGGAAGGAAACATTACCTTGAATTTGGTCCGCAGCGGCCTGCTTCCTCGCTCCTCACCCGGTGGAGACGAAAACGTGCAGGTGGGCCTCAGAAGGCGTTAGTCGACACTGAAAAGTAAGGGATATATAGAGAAGGGGAGAGAGAGAAGCGATCGAGAAAAAAGAGGGAACGGGAGAGAGAGGCAGAGAGAGAGAGAGAGAGAGAGAGAGAAAGAAAGAGACAGAACTACAGTGAAGAATAGAGATAGCGAGCACGGAGAGAGAGAGACGGAGACAGACGAGAGAGAGAGAGAGAGGAGAGAGAGAAGGGTTTATAAACATACCTTGACGGTTGTCAGTGTCGGCCTGCTTCCCCTCTCTTCTATCGTGGAGACTAGAACGGACCAGTTGGGCGAGATGGCAGCGCCCCATCAGAAGCTGCAAAAGAATGTTTAGATAAATAATAAGTAGGTTTGCCCGAAAGTTCTAATAAAACAAGAGAAAAAGAGACAATCGGAATTGTTTTTTCGAATTTACATAAATTTTGAATTAAATAATTAATTAGCTTTCTTCCTTCAAAGTTCGATGAATAAAAGTAAAAGTGGAGTCCGTGCGTGGTCAAAAGGGGCAGAAATTGGGGTGCGACCACGCGCGGACACCACTCAATTTTGCAAGACACTGCAGCGGTGTTGGTGGAACTTTCGAAGAAAGCACACCGCCGCCGCGACCGACAATGAGAGAGAGGGGGCGGGGAAGGAAACATTACCTTGAATTTGGTCCGCAGCGGCCTGCTTCCTCGCTCCTCACTCGGTGGAGACGAAAACGAGCAGGTGGGGCTCAGAAGGCGCTAGTCGACACTGAAAAGGAATGGGATATATTAGAGAAGGGGAGAGAGAGAAGCGATCGAGAAAAAAGAGGGAACGGGAGAGAGAGACAGAGAGAGAGAGAGAAAGAAAGAGACAGAACTACAGTGAAGAATAGAGATAGCGAGCACGGAGAGAGAGAGACGGAGAGAGAGAGAGAGAGAGAGAGAGAGAGAGAAGGGTTTATAAACATACCTAGACGGTTGTGCGCGTCGGCCTGCTTCCCCTCTCTTCTATCGGGGAGACTAGAACGGACCGGTTGGGCGAGATGGCAGCGCCCCATCAGAAGCTGCAAAAGAATGTTTAGATACATAATAAGTAGGTTTGCCCGAAAGTTCTAATAAAATAAGAGAAAAAGAGACAATCGGAATTGTTTTTTCGAATTTACATAAATTTTGAATTAAATAATTAATTAGCTTTTTTCCTTCAAAGTTCGATGAATAAAAGTAAAAGTGGAGTCCGTGCGTGGTCAAAAGGGGCAGAAATTGGGGTGGACCACGCGCGGACACCACTCAATTTTGCAAGACACAGCATCGGTGTTGGTGGAACTTTCTAAGAAAGCCCACCGCCGCCGCGACCGACAATGAGAGAGAGGGGCGGGGAAGGAAACATTACCTTGAATTTGGTCCGCAGCGGCCTGCTTCCTCGCTCCTCACCCGGTGGAGACGAAAACGTGCAGGTGGGCCTCAGAAGGCGTTAGTCGACACTGAAAAGTAAGGGATATAATAGAGAAGGGGAGAGAGAGAAGCGATCGAGAAAAAAGAGGGAACGGGAGAGAGAGGCAGAGAGAGAGAGAGAGAGAGAGAAAGAAAGAGACAGAACTACAGTGAAGAATAGAGATAGCGAGCACGGAGAGAGAGAGACGGAGACAGACGAGAGAGAGAGAGAGAGAG
>CALZFC010000251.1:4927500-4940000 GCA_945643635.1 Allodiplogaster sudhausi
GCAGCGGCCTGCTTCCTCGCTCCTCACCCGGTGGAGACGAAAACGTGCAGGTGGGCCTCAGAAGGCGTTAGTCGACACTGAAAAGTAAGGGATATAATAGAGAAGGGGAGAGAGAGAAGCGATCGAGAAAAAAGAGGGAACGGAGAGAGAGATAGAGAGAGAGAGAGAGAGAGAGAGAGAGAGAGAGAGAGAGAAAGAAAGAGACAGAACTACAGTGAAGAATAGAGATAGCGAGCACGGAGAGAGAGACGGAGAGAGGGAGAGAGAGAGAGAGAGAGAGAGAGAGAGAGAGAAGGGTTTATAAACATACCTAGACGGTTGTGCGCGTCGGCCTGCTTCCCCTCTCTTCTATCGGGGAGACTAGAACGGACCGGTTGGGCGAGATGGCAGCGCCCCATCAGAAGCTGCTAAAGAATGTTTAGATACATAATAAGTAGGTTTGCCCGAAAGTTCTAATAAAATAAGAGAAAAAGAGACAATCGGAATTGTTTTTTCGAATTTACATAAATTTTGAATTAAATAATTAATTAGCTTTCTTCCTTCAAAGTTCGATGAATAAAAGTAAAAGTGGAGTCCGTGCGTGGTCAAAAGGGGCAGAAATTGGGGTGCGACCACGCGCGGACACCACTCAATTTTGCAAGACACTGCAGCGGTGTTGGTGGAACTTTCGAAGAAAGCACACCGCCGCCGCGACCGACAATGAGAGAGAGGGGGCGGGGAAGGAAACATTACTTGAATTTGGTCCGCAGCGGCCTGCTTCCTCGCTCCTCACTCGGTGGAGACGAAAACGAGCAGGTGGGGCTCAGAAGGCGCTAGTCGACACTGAAAAGGAATGGGATATATTAGAGAAGGGGAGAGAGAGAAGCGATAGAGAAAAAAAGAGGGAACGAGAGAGAGAGAGAGAGAGAAAGAAAGAGACAGAACTACAGTGAAGAATAGAGATAGCGAGCACGGAGAGAGAGAGAGAGAGAGAGAGAGAGAGAGAAGGGTTTATAAACATACCTAGACGGTTGTGCGCGTCGGCCTGCTTCCCCTCTCTTCTATCGGGGAGACTAGAACGGACCGGTTGGGCGAGATGGCAGCGCCCCATCAGAAGCTGCAAAAGAATGTTTAGATACATAATAAGTAGGTTTGCCCGAAAGTTCTAATAAAATAAGAGAAAAAGAGACAATCGGAATTGTTTTTTCGAATTTACATAAATTTTGAATTAAATAATTAATTAGCTTTTTTCCTTCAAAGTTCGATGAATAAAAGTAAAAGTGGAGTCCGTGCGTGGTCAAAAGGGGCAGAAATTGGGGTGGACCACGCGCGGACACCACTCAATTTTGCAAGACACAGCATCGGTGTTGGTGGAACTTTCTAAGAAAGCCCACCGCCGCCGCGACCGACAATGAGAGAGAGTGTGCGGGGAAGGAAACATTACCTTGAATTTGGTCCGCAGCGGCCTGCTTCCTCGCTCCTCACCCGGTGGAGACGAAAACGTGCAGGTGGGCCTCAAAAGGCGTTAGTCGACACTGAAAAGTAAGGGATATAATAGAGAAGGGGAGAGAGAGAAGCGATCGAGAAAAAAGAGGGAACGGGAGAGAGAGACAGAGAGAGAGAGAGAGAGAGAAAGAAAGAGACAGAACTACAGTGAAGAATAGAGATAGCAAGCACGGAGAGAGAGAGACGGAGACAGACGGAGAGAGAGAGAGACAGGAGAGAGAGAAGGGTTTATAAACATACCTTGACGGTTGTCAGTGTCGGCCTGCTTCCCCTCTCTTCTATCGTGGAGACTAGAACGGACCAGTTGGGCGAGATGGCAGCGCCCCATCAGAAGCTGCAAAAGAATGTTTAGATAAATAATAAGTAGGTTTGCCCGAAAGTTCTAATAAAACAAGAGAAAAAGAGACAATCGGAATTGTTTTTTCGAATTTACATAAATTTTGAATTAAATAATTAATTAGCTTTTTTCCTTCAAAGTTCGATGAATAAAAGTAAAAGTGGAGTCCGTGCGTGGTCAAAAGGGGCAGAAATTGGGGTGGACCACGCGCGGACACCACTCAATTTTGCAAGACACAGCATCGGTGTTGGTGGAACTTTCTAAGAAAGCCCACCGCCGCCGCGACCGACAATGAGAGAGAGGGGGCGGGGAAGGAAACATTACCTTGAATTTGGTCCGCAGCGGCCTGCTTCCTCGCTCCTCACCCGGTGGAGACGAAAACGTGCAGGTGGGCCTCAGAAGGCGTTAGTCGACACTGAAAAGTAAGGGATATAATAGAGAAGGGGAGAGAGAGAAGCGATCGAGAAAAAAGAGGGAACGGGAGAGAGAGACAGAGAGAGAGAGAGAGAGAGAGAGAAAGAAAGAGACAGAACTACAGTGAAGAATAGAGATAGCGAGCACGGAGAGAGAGAGACGGAGACAGACGGAGAGAGAGAGAGACAGGAGAGAGAGAAGGGTTTATAAACATACCTTTACGGTTGTCAGTGTCGGCCTGCTTCCCCTCTCTTCTATCGTGGAGACTAGAACGGACCAGTTGGGCGAGATGGCAGCGCCCCATCAGAAGCTGCAAAAGAATGTTTAGATAAATAATAAGTAGGTTTGCCCGAAAGTTCTAATAAAACAAGAGAAAAAGAGACAATCGGAATTGTTTTTTCGAATTTACATAAATTTTGAATTAAATAATTAATTAGCTTTTTTCCTTCAAAGTTCGATGAATAAAAGTAAAAGTGGTGTCCGTGCGTGGTCAAAAGGGGCAGAAATTGGGGTGCGACCACGCGCGGACACCACTCAATTTTGCAAGACACTGCAGCGGTGTTGGTGGAACTTTCGAAGAAAGCACACCGCCGCCGCGACCGACAATGAGAGAGAGGGGGCGGGGAAGGAAACATTACTTTGAATTTGGTCCGCAGCGGCCTGCTTCCTCGCTCCTCACTCGGTGGAGACGAAAACGAGCAGGTGGGGCTCAGAAGGCGCTAGTCGACACTGAAAAGGAATGGGATATATTAGAGAAGGGGAGAGAGAGAAGCGATAGAGAAAAAAAGAGGGAACGAGAGTGAGAGAGAGAGAGAGAGAAAGAGACAGAACTACAGTGAAGAATAGAGATAGCGAGCACGGAGAGAGAGAGAGAGAGAGAGAGAGAGAGAGAGAGAGAAGGGTTTATAAACATACCTAGACGGTTGTGCGCGTCGGCCTGCTTCCCCTCTCTTCTATCGGGGAGACTAGAACGGACCGGTTGGGCGAGATGGCAGCGCCCCATCAGAAGCTGCAAAAGAATGTTTAGATACATAATAAGTAGGTTTGCCCGAAAGTTCTAATAAAATAAGAGAAAAAGAGACAATCGGAATTGTTTTTTCGAATTTACATAAATTTTGAATTAAATAATTAATTAGCTTTCTTCCTTCAAAGTTCGATGAATAAAAGTAAAAGTGGAGTCCGTGCGTGGTCAAAAGGGGCAGAAATTGGGGTGCGACCACGCGCGGACACCACTCAATTTTGCAAGACACTGCAGCGGTGTTGGTGGAACTTTCGAAGAAAGCACACCGCCGCCGCGACCGACAATGAGAGAGAGGGGGCGGGGAAGGAAACATTACTTTGAATTTGGTCCGCAGCGGCCTGCTTCCTCGCTCCTCACTCGGTGGAGACGAAAACGAGCAGGTGGGGCTCAGAAGGCGCTAGTCGACACTGAAAAGGAATGGGATATATTAGAGAAGGGGAGAGAGAGAAGCGATAGAGAAAAAAAGAGGGAACGAGAGTGAGAGAGAGAGAGAGAGAAAGAGACAGAACTACAGTGAAGAATAGAGATAGCGAGCACGGAGAGAGAGAGAGAGAGAGAGAGAGAGAGAGAGAGAGGGTTTATAAACATACCTAGACGGTTGTGCGCGTCGGCCTGCTTCCCCTCTCTTCTATCGGGGAGACTAGAACGGACCGGTTGGGCGAGATGGCAGCGCCCCATCAGAAGCTGCAAAAGAATGTTTAGATACATAATAAGTAGGTTTGCCCGAAAGTTCTAATAAAATAAGAGAAAAAGAGACAATCAGAATTGTTTTTTCGAATTTACATAAATTAAGAATTAAATAATTAATTAGCTTTTTTCCTTCAAAGTTCGATGAATAAAAGTAAAAGTGGAGTCCGTGCGTGGTCAAAAGGGGCAGAAATTGGGGTGGACCACGCGCGGACACCACTCAATTTTGCAAGACACAGCATCGGTGTTGGTGGAACTTTCTAAGAAAGCCCACCGCCGCCGCGACCGACAATGAGAGAGAGTGTGCGGGGAAGGAAACATTACCTTGAATTTGGTCCGCAGCGGCCTGCTTCCTCGCTCCTCACCCGGTGGAGACGAAAACGTGCAGGTGGGCCTCAAAAGGCGTTAGTCGACACTGAAAAGTAAGGGATATAATAGAGAAGGGGAGAGAGAGAAGCGATCGAGAAAAAAGAGGGAACGGGAGAGAGAGACAGAGAGAGAGAGAGAGAGAGAGAGAGAGAGAGAAAGAAAGAGACAGAACTACAGTGAAGAATAGAGATAGCGAGCACGGAGAGAGAGAGACGGAGACAGACGGAGAGAGAGAGAGAGAGGAGAGAGAGAAGGGTTTATAAACATACCTTGACGGTTGTCAGTGTCGGCCTGCTTCCCCTCTCTTCAATCGTGGAGACTAGAACGGACCAGTTGGGCGAGATGGCAGCGCCCCATCAGAAGCTGCAAAAGAATGTTTAGATAAATAATAAGTAGGTTTGCCCGAAAGTTCTAATAAAACAAGAGAAAAAGAGACAATCGGAATTGTTTTTTCGAATTTACATAAATTTTGAATTAAATAATTAATTAGCTTTTTTCCTTCAAAGTTCGATGAATAAAAGTAAAAGTGGTGTCCGTGCGTGGTCAAAAGGGGCAGAAATTGGGGTGCGACCACGCGCGGACACCACTCAATTTTGCGAGACACTACAGCGATGTTGGTGGAACTTTCGAAGAAAGCCCACCGCCGCCGCGACCGACAATGAGAGAGAGGGGGCGGGGAAGGAAACATTACCTTGAATTTGGTCCGCAGCGGCCTGCTTCCTCGCTCCTCACTCTGTGGAGACGAAAACGAGCAGGTGGGGCTCAGAAGGCGCTAGTCGACACTGAAAAGGAATGGGATATATTAGAGAAGGGGAGAGAGAGAAGCGATCGAGAAAAAAGAGGGAACGGGAGAGAGAGACAGAGAGAGAGAGAGAGAGAGAGAGAAAGAAAGAGACAGAACTACAGTGAAGAATAGAGATAGCGAGCACGGAGAGAGAGACGGAGAGAGGGAGAGAGAGAGAGAGAGAGAGAGAGAGAGAAGGGTTTATAAACATACCTAGACGGTTGTGCGCGTCGGCCTGCTTCCCCTCTCTTCTATCGGGGTGACTAGAACGGACCGGTTGGGCGAGATGGCAGCGCCCCATCAGAAGCTGCAAAAGAATGTTTAGATAAATAATAAGTAGGTTTGCCCGAAAGTTCTAATAAAACAAGAGAAAAAGAGACAATCGGAATTGTTTTTTCGAATTTACATAAATTTTGAATTAAATAATTAATTAGCTTTCTTCCTTCAAAGTTCGATGAATAAAAGTAAAAGTGGAGTCCGTGCGTGGTCAAAAGGGGCAGAAATTGGGGTGGACCACGCGCGGACACCACTCAATTTTGCAAGACACAGCATCGGTGTTGGTGGAACTTTCTAAGAAAGCCCACCGCCGCCGCGACCGACAATGAGAGAGAGTGTGCGGGGAAGGAAACATTACCTTGAATTTGGTCCGCAGCGGCCTGCTTCCTCGCTCCTCACCCGGTGGAGACGAAAACGTGCAGGTGGGCCTCAGAAGGCGTTAGTCGACACTGAAAAGTAAGGGATATAATAGAGAAGGGGAGAGAGAGAAGCGATCGAGAAAAAAGAGGGAACGGGAGAGAGAGACAGAGAGAGAGAGAGAAAGAAAGAGACAGAACTACAGTGAAGAATAGAGATAGCGAGCAAGGTGTGAGAGAGAGGGAGAGAGGGAGAGAGAGAGAGAGAGAGAGAGAGAGAAGGGTTTATAAACATACCTAGACGGTTGTGCGCGTCGGCCTGCTTCCCCTCTCTTCTATCGGGGAGACTAGAACGGACCGGTTGGGCGAGATGGCAGCGCCCCATCAGAAGCTGCAAAAGAATGTTTAGATACATAATAAGTAGGTTTGCCCGAAAGTTCTAATAAAATAAGAGAAAAAGAGACAATCGGAATTGTTTTTTCGAATTTACATAAATTTTGAATTAAATAATTAATTAGCTTTTTTCCTTCAAAGTTCGATGAATAAAAGTAAAAGTGGAGTCCGTGCGTGGTCAAAAGGGGCAGAAATTGGGGTGGACCACGCGCGGACACCACTCAATTTTGCAAGACACAGCATCGGTGTTGGTGGAACTTTCTAAGAAAGCCCACCGCTGCCGCGACCGACAATGAGAGAGAGGGGGCGGGGAAGGAAACATTACCTTGAATTTGGTCCGCAGCGGCCTGCTTCCTCGCTCCTCACCCGGTGGAGACGAAAACGTGCAGGTGGGCCTCAGAAGGCGTTAGTCGACACTGAAAAGTAAGGGATATAATAGAGAAGGGGAGAGAGAGAAGCGATCGAGAAAAAAGAGGGAACGGGAGAGAGAGACAGAGAGAGAGAGAGAGAGAGAAAGAAAGAGACAGAACTACAGTGAAGAATAGAGATAGCGAGCACGGAGAGAGAGAGACGGAGACAGACGGAGAGAGAGAGAGAGAGGAGAGAGAGAAGGGTTTATAAACATACCTTGACGGTTGTCAGTGTCGGCCTGCTTCCCCTCTCTTCTATCGTGGAGACTAGAACGGACCAGTTGGGCGAGATGGCAGCGCCCCATCAGAAGCTGCAAAAGAATGTTTAGATAAATAATAAGTAGGTTTGCCCGAAAGTTCTAATAAAACAAGAGAAAAAGAGACAATCGGAATTGTTTTTTCGAATTTACATAAATTTTGAATTAAATAATTAATTAGCTTTTTTCCTTCAAAGTTCGATGAATAAAAGTAAAAGTGGTGTCCGTGCGTGGTCAAAAGGGGCAGAAATTGGGGTGCGACCACGCGCGGACACCACTCAATTTTGCAAGACACTGCAGCGGTGTTGGTGGAACTTTCGAAGAAAGCACACCGCCGCCGCGACCGACAATGAGAGAGAGGGGGCGGGGAAGGAAACATTACTTTGAATTTGGTCCGCAGCGGCCTGCTTCCTCGCTCCTCACTCGGTGGAGACGAAAACGAGCAGGTGGGGCTCAGAAGGCGCTAGTCGACACTGAAAAGGAATGGGATATATTAGAGAAGGGGAGAGAGAGAAGCGATAGAGAAAAAAAGAGGGAACGAGAGAGAGAGAGAGAGAGAAAGAAAGAGACAGAACTACAGTGAAGAATAGAGATAGCGAGCACGGAGAGAGAGAGAGAGAGAGAGAGAGAAGGGTTTATAAACATACCTAGACGGTTGTGCGCGTCGGCCTGCTTCCCCTCTCTTCTATCGGGGAGACTAGAACGGACCGGTTGGGCGAGATGGCAGCGCCCCATCAGAAGCTGCAAAAGAATGTTTAGATACATAATAAGTAGGTTTGCCCGAAAGTTCTAATAAAATAAGAGAAAAAGAGACAATCGGAATTGTTTTTTCGAATTTACATAAATTTAGAATTAAATAATTAATTAGCTTTTTTCCTTCAAAGTTCGATGAATAAAAGTAAAAGTGGAGTCCGTGCGTGGTCAAAAGGGGCAGAAATTGGGGTGGACCACGCGCGGACACCACTCAATTTTGCAAGACACAGCATCGGTGTTGGTGGAACTTTCTAAGAAAGCCCACCGCCGCCGCGACCGACAATGAGAGAGAGTGTGCGGGGAAGGAAACATTACCTTGAATTTGGTCCGCAGCGGCCTGCTTCCTCGCTCCTCACCCGGTGGAGACGAAAACGTGCAGGTGGGCCTCAGAAGGCGTTAGTCGACACTGAAAAGTAAGGGATATAATAGAGAAGGGGAGAGAGAGAAGCGATCGAGAAAAAAGAGGGAACGGGAGAGAGAGACAGAGAGAGAGAAAGAAAGAGACAGAACTACAGTGAAGAATAGAGATAGCGAGCAAGGTGTGAGAGAGAGGGAGAGAGAAGGAGTTTATAAACATACCTTGACCTTTGTCCGCGGCGACCTGCTTCCTCTCTCCTCATTCTGTGGAGAGCACATCAGAGGCTGCAAAAGAATGAGAATTACAGACAGATTATATAATGAGTGTATCATGAAAATTCAGATAAATAATGAAGGCTCGCCCGAAACTTCTAATTAAATTAAATAAGAGAAAAGGAGGCACTCGTAATTCATGCAAACTTCGATAAATAAAAGTTAAAATTAATGCCCGGGTGTGGTCAAAAACATTAGTTATTTACTACTGATAACCAAAAAGTTACTTAATATAAATTGTAAAAATAATATTGATTAAATAATAAAATTAGTTGCTCACCTGATGGTCCTCTGAATTAGCGAATCCACGTGGACATCAATGACCGCCGTCGCTTCTTCCATATTGAGAAGGCGGCTCTTCCGGAGACGACATTAATGGGCATAATTAATTAGACTACATGTTAGGTCGGATAAAAAAATTGAGAAAAAAATATTGAAATTCATTATCCTAAGAACATAATGAGAAAGAAAATATATTTAAAAAATCGTTTGCTAACCGAGAGACGGAAGCGTAGAGTTGCGGCTTCTCCAGAACCGTGCTATTTTTTTCATCTTGCCAAGAGCACTGAGTGCTCATTTTGCGAAACCCTCTCCGCACTTGTCCGAGTCAGAAGTGGCTAACAGTCTTCTCTAACACCCTTCCCAATTTTTCTCTCTCTCTCTCTCTCGCCCCCTCTCTCTCACCTCCACCCTCTCACTCTCTCTCTCTTTCTCTCACCCCCCCCCCTCCCTCTCTCTCTCATCCCCCTCCCTCTCTCTCATCCCCCCTCTCTCTACTTGGCCAGTGGCTTATCCTCTAGAAGCTCAGCCTTGCTTTCACTAAATGCCTCATTTCCTACGAGTTCATCACTCCGCGGCGCGGTGAATCTCGCGGAAAGATCAGCAAAAAGTGGAGAAACCAGGCTGATCGACTGGAGGAGAAGACACTGGCCATTCAGGCCAAGGGGAGCTGTATTTGTGGGGTGAGATTCTGGTGTGCCGGGCACCCTTCCTGCCATTTCCCCAGTTTCCACTCTCACTCCCCCTATCTCTCTCTCTCCACTCTCTCTCTCTCTCTCTCTCTCTCGCCCTCTTTTCCTCATTCACGACTGTGCTGTCTACGAGCCACTTCTGACTACAGCCAAATTCGGAGAGAGCTTCTTCTTCTCTCTCTGCTCACCGGGGAGAGGACCCCAAAGCTGGATGGATTCTCTCGGCATCTACCGCGGCGAATGCAGAGAGAGTTGCCCATCCCCTTTGAGCCGCTCCGTCGATGAGCATAGAGAGAGGGAAATGACAGGAAGGCTACCCGGCACACCAGAACCCCACCCCATACAACTCCCCCTTATTGTTTTATTTATTTAAATATTAATTAATAATTTATTTAATTACCTTTTTTTTCTTTTGGGGTCGGGGGGGGGGACAACAAACAATTTATAAATATACATACACACAAAACAAACAATTTATAAATATACATACACACAAAACAAACAATTTATAAATATACATACACACAAAACAAACAATTTATAAATATACATACACACAAAACAAACAATTTATAAATATACATACACACACAACAAACAATTTATAAATATACATACACACAAAACAAACAATTTATAAATATACATACACACAAAACAAACAATTTATAAATATACATACACACAAAAACGCTTTCACAGTTTCTAACACTCTCACACTCTCTCTCACCTTATTTTTCTCGCTCACGTTTTTTTTCTCTCCCCCCCCCCCCCTCCTCTCTCTCTCTCTCTCTCTCTCTCTCTCTCACTCAACACCCCGGGTCCTTTCTCCGGCTCCCTTCAGTCCACGGCGCAGGAGCAGCTCGCCGACATCGCGGGCGGCGTCGCGAGCGAACGCAGCCGTCTGAAATTAATCAATAAATAAAAAGGTTTTGAATACATTATCATACGAAAGAAAGGTAAAATGTTCAATCCAATATCTGTGCTTAAGTTGGAACTACTAACCAATCTCTCTATCACTCGAGAAGCCTCCAGGAGGGGGCTTCCTCCGGCGCCCTATATCCATCTCTCCCTCTCTCTCTCTTTCTTTCTCTCTCTCTCTCTCTCTCGCTCTCCCTCTCTCTCTCCCAACACCCCCGGGTAATTCCTCCGGCGCCCTCCATCCATCTCGCACGAGCCGACATCGCGGGCAACGGCGCGAGTAGAGAGCGCTACCACCTGAAATTCACAAGTATGCATTACAAGTTCTAAAATTAATATTTAAAAGTATAAAAGAAAATAGACTTATTATTTAGGAAAAGAATTTAACGAACTATTTTGTTATAATAAAATAAAATTTAAATATGAAAAAACGCCAGTCGATGGATGCGGCGAGCGAGTTAAAGAAGTGAAGGGCGGGAGGAAGTTGCCGCCGCAGACGCCAGAAATCAAGATTCTCTGCAATTTCAAAATTAGAGAGACGGAGAGGACGCGAGAGACAGAGAGAGAGAGAGAGAGAGAGAGAGAGAGAATGAGAGAGCGCGAGAATAGGAGAGAGCGGGATGTATTGTTAATAATTTTTAAATAAACACACATAAAACGCTCTCTTACTCACACCCTCTCGCCTTCTAACCTCCCTCACCAATTTCTCTCTATCACCTTTTTCTCTCTCATACCTTTTTCTGCCTCTCACCTTTTCCTTTCGCTCGCTCTCTCTCTCTCTCTGTCACCTACCCTACACACACATACACACTGTCCCACTCATAAGCATACACTCTCTCTCCCTCTCTCTCTCTCTCTCTCTGTCACCAACCCTACACACATATACACCCTTTTTCAGTCACATACTCTCTCTCTCTCTCTCTCTCTCTCTCTCTCTCTCTTCAACGTCCTCTCAATCAAATATGCTCTCACGAACTCTCTCTCATGCTCTCGCACACGCTCTCCACTCTCCCTTTCTCACTTTCTCGCACACACCCTCCTCTCTCTTGCTCTCTCTCTCTCTCTCTCTCTCTTGCTCTCTCTCTCTCTCTCTCTCTCTCTCTCTCTCTGTCACCTACCCTACATACACATACACACTGTCTCACTCATAAGCATACACTCTCTCTCCCTCTCTCTCTCTCTCTCTCTCTCTCTCTCTCTTCAACGTCCTCTCAATCAAATATGCTCTCACGAACTCTCTCTCATGCTCTCGCACACGCTCTCCACTCTCCCTTTCTCACTTTCTCGCACACACCCTCCTCTCTCTCACTCTCTCTCTTGCTCTCTCTCTCTCTCTGTCTCTCTCTCTCTCTCACTCTCTCTCTACGAATAGCGGCCGTCGTCTCGAGGGTGAAGGAGACGAAATCACCTGCCAAAGATCTCCTTTACTATAAGCACAATTTTGAAGAGAAGACAAAATGTCAATTCTTTTAATTTGTGAATTTAGATAAATACGATGTTTCCTGTGAATCTTCTTAGTTAAAAACAACTGATTCGAATATTAAAAACCCTGAATTTCATATCCCTAATATCGTTATGAAATTTGCAAATTAAATTTTAAAAAATCTAAAGATAAATCCGCTTTTTTAAATAATTTATAAGAAAAATAAATATAAATAAAACGTACAATACGAAGAGAGTAGCCTTCTGCCAGTGCTTGCAGCTCACAATCTTCTCGACGAAGTCGATGACCGTGCAGCAGAAAGGAGTCTAGGAATACAAGATTTGTAAACGATTATCAGAAAGGATGACATTAACAGGCATTGATTTCTTCTCATCGCCCATATATTACAATGCACTCTGCTTCTTTTTTTTTCTTTTCTCTTAAACAACCACACTCACCCGCCAATAGAAGCCAGTTTTGAGTGATTTTAATAATAAAACAGTCAAAAATTATGAAACAGCTCCTCTAAATGTCATATTATAATATTAATAAAATAATATTCATTAAATAATTAAATGTTATTTAATAGCATTTGCTCACCTGATATTCCTTTGGATTCCGTGTTGAGAGCTGGGCGCCGTCGCTTCATCAAGAATGAGATTCTTGCGGAGGAGGGCGTAGGCCAGGCATATCAGTCATCGCTGGCTGATTCTGCAAAGGATTGGGATATATAAGAGAAGTGAGAGAGAGAGAGAGAGAAAGAAAGATAGAGAAAGAGAGAGAGAGAGAGAAGAAAGAAATAGAGAGAGAGTGAGAGAGAGAGAAAGAAATAGAGATAGAGAGAGTGAGAGAGAGAAAGAGAAAGGGATGGGGTTATAAGCATACCTTTGATGGCTGTCTGGCGGTCTGCTTCTTCTCTCTTCGACTGAGCGGGAAGAGAACGGACCGATGGGGCGAGGTGGCAGCACCACATCAGAAGCTGCAAAATAATAAGGATTACAGAGAGATTTAAA
>CALZFC010000251.1:4947500-5027500 GCA_945643635.1 Allodiplogaster sudhausi
AATTCGCAATTATTTACGAATTACTTAAATTTTTAATACTTATAGTGAAATAGTTCATAAATATAAATTGTAAAAAAAAAATATTCATTAAATGATATTTAATAGCATGTGCTCACCTGATATTCCTTTGGAATCAGTGTTGAGAGTTGGCCGCCGTAGCCTCATCCAGAATCAGATGGTTGCCGGAGGAGGGCGCGGGCCAGGCATATCCGTTATCGCTGGCTGACTCTGCAAAGGATTTGGATATATAAGGAAGTGAGAGAGAGAAGTGAGAGAGAGAGAAAGAGAGAGAGAGAGAGAGAGAGTAAGAGAGAGTAACAGAGAGAGAGACAGAAACAGAGACAGAGAGAAAGAGAGAGAGAAATAGAGAGAGAGAGACAGAGACAGAGACAGAGAGAAAGAGAGAGAGAAAGAGAGAGAGAGAGAGAGAAATGAGAGTACCATGACTGCCGTGCTGCTGGCTCTGAGACGACGACTCTGGATGGTACGGGGCTTCGTCGGGAGCAGTCGAACGCGGAGTGGTGTCGACGAACTCCGGAGTGAACGAGCTGCTTGGTCGTGGCTTGTAGGCTGCATCATAAGAGAGTATAATTACAGTTAAGACTATGACTAGAGAGAGAGAGAGAGAGAGAGAGTAAGAGAGAGAGAGAGAGAGAGAGAGAGAGAGAGAGAGAAAGGGGGGGGATTTATAAGCATACCTAGATGGCAGTCTGGCGGCCTGCTTCTTCTCACTTCGAGCGAGCGAGAAGAGACCGGACCGATGGGGCGAGGTGGCAGCACCACATCAGAACCTGCAAAATAATATGGATTACAGAGAGAATAAAATAATTTTGATATTTGAAATTCATTAATTCTTTTTAAAGATTAATGATGTGTAGGTTCACCCGAAAGTTCTGATAAAATAAGAGAAATTAGCAATTATTTACGAATTACTTAAATTTTAAACACTTATAGGGAAATAGTTCCGTAATAAAAATTGCAAAATAATATTCATTAAATGATATTTAATAGCATTTGCTCACCTGATATTATATTGGAATCCGTGTTGAGAGCTGGAAGCCGTCACACCTGAAGCAAAGCGCCTTGACTACATATATTCAAGCTAAATACACAAAGTAACTCCATGTTCATAGAAAACACAGCTAAGAAAAGAAAAGCTAACCTTATCTGATCCCTGGCTCCTTGCGGTCCTTGCCACTCTCGGAGAGCAGCCGCCACGCGATGCTGAGAATGTCGCGGCGTAGGACGCGGAAGCCATGGCCACGGCCCTTCCAGCAGATTACGTGCCTGCACACACATTTCTAATAATTAAGAATGATTTTTTTTTAATTAGGAATAAATTCGATATATTATTATATACTGCTGAAATACGAGCCAAGGACTCAGGAATGTTTTAAGACCAAGAAATAAGAATAATTATACAACAATGCCACAGCATAATATAACGGATAAATTAACAAACGAAGAAGGAAGTTCCATTTTGAAAGACTATCGATATAGAAGAATATTGATAGTCTAAATAAATTTACTGCTAAAAGTTGAGACAAATTGTAGCTTTTCAGATTGCTTAAAATACAATAGAGTACCCAACAGAAGAAACAAATTATCATAATTGGGGGGAGGCCAAAATCGACAACTGGAGTGAGACCACAATCGGCCCATCTGAAGGAGTCCCCAATTAGAGGAAAGCCCTAACCGGTTGGGCGATGTGGAGAATGCTGGCGAGAAGGCTTGAGCAGAAGAGCGGTGACGTACGTCCTTCTTCGTGGCTCTCGTCTGCAGAAGGAGAGAGAGAGAGCCGTTGATCGGAGGGCGAGCAGAGGGCGGTCGTGATCTGCGCTGAGATGAAATGAATTAAGAAGCACATTTATTAGAAAAGTAGAATAAATAAAAAATAAAAAATAAAAATAAAATGGACAGAGAATTTTTTAAATTTCTAATTATAAAGCAGACATGTATTCCTCCAACTTTTTCTGTCTTTCTCTTGATATTCTTGCTCTCTGCAGTCTCTCTCTCAATTCCCTATCATCTGTCCAACCAGGAAGTATGTGCTGGCGGCACTCCGGCCCCGGTTGTCCAGACTGCGGGGAGGCGGAGCATCGAAAAGAGGAGAAGCTCCGCCAAGTGAACGAGGCAGGCGAGTTAGCTGGCAATGGAGAGATGCCAGATTCCACTCTATAAAGGGATAGAGAGAGAGAGAGTGTGTGTAAGAGAGGGTGAGAGAGAGAGAGAGAGAGAGAGAGAGAGAGAGAAAGGGAGAGAATGGGAGAGAGAAAGGGAGACGGATGGAGAGAGAAGCGACTAATGTAACTTGAATAAAAATGTTTAAAAAAAATTGAACCAAACGAGGAAACAGTACCTTCATCGAATTCGGGTGAGAAGCTGAGCGACAGTGCGGGGGCGGAGCAATTGGCGACTCCGCCCCTGGCGACCTCTGACTTTCCTGTACTCAATATCCCCTTGCCTTTTATACGCGACTTTGGTTTTACAAATGAGATGTGAGATCCGTCGCCTCTTCTCTCCAAACCAACCTACCAAGTCAGTGGCCATGGCTTTCAAATGAAAGAGCGAGAGAGACAGACGCAAAGAGAGTGAGAGAGAGAGAGAGAGAGAGATAGTGGGTATGTAAAAAAAGGGATTCATTCTAGCCTTTTGCTTTAGACCCCGTCCCCAAAAAGGAATAAGTAACAGTTTGGTTTTCTTTGTAAAGAATATACGCGCAACTCCCATGGCTTTCGACGCGGCAAAGAGAAGCAGCAAAAAGTGAGAGAGTGAGAGAGAGAAAAAAAAAGAAAAAATGAAAGCCCGTTTCAATCAATGGACATAAAAAAATAAACAGTATCACGTTCACGTGACGGCATTTTCAGCTAGACTGCAGCAGACTACGCTGCAAGATTATAAACAAGAAATACTCGGGACAACATGCAAACGCATGTGTCTGTGTGCACATACAAAAAAGCACGAGGTTACACAGGGGAATTAGACAACACAAAACGGGGAACGATAAATTCTCTTTTAAAAAATACAACGTGGTACAGATACTCGGGGTGGAAGTGGATAAGTGGGGAAGGGAGGGATGGTTGATGGAGGAGAAGTGGGGAGGAGAGTGAGTGATTGGCGGGAGAGAGAGACACCAGATATCTGAATAAGTTACCAGAATTTATGCATATTTAAATACCTACAAAAGAAGAATTTTTTAATAAAAAAATTTTTGAGCGGGATAAATTTATGGAAGGTCTGCTGTTGGAAACATCATAATGCATGGAAAAGAGAAGACACTCAGAGAGAGAAAGAGAGAGAGAGAGAGAGAGAGAGAGAAGAGAGTGAAAAAAGAGAAATAAAAGAGAGATAGGGCGAGAGATGGAAGAAAAATTGACATCATTGTAGACAATGAACTGGAAACAAATCGAAAAAAAGAAGAAAAAATTGCAAGGGAAAGTGAAAACTAAAGAAGAAAAGATACCAGAAAATGCTGGCGTCGCTTTTGTTGCACATGAGGGTGGTGCAGATGGAGGCACGGCGATGAACATCGGGTGCTCCTGCACGGGCTTCCTGCAAGGAAGAAAGATGGAGAGAGAGAGAGAGAGAGAGAGAGAGAGAAAGAGATAGAATGAGAGAGCGAGAGAGCGATAGAGAGAGAAAGAGACTGAAGAATGAGAGTGAGAGATGGAGAGAGAGAGAGGGCGAGAGAGAAAGGAGAGCGAAGAATGAGAGCGCGAGAGATGGAGAGAGAGCGATAGAAAGAGAGTGAAGAATGAAAGAGTGAGAGATCTAGAGAGAGCAAGAGAGGAGAGCGAGAGAAAGAGAAAGAGCGCGGGGGTGATAGATGGAGAAAGAGAGGGACAGAGAGAGCGAGCGAGAGATAGAGGTAGAAAGAGCGGGAGACAGTGCGCCAGAGAATGTAAGATAGAGAGAGGGAGAGGAAAAAGGTATGGAAAGAAATAGTTACTTAAAACAGTGTGAACCTTGAATGGCTCCATACATGGGAGTCTCTTGAGAATGTCGATTCCTCGCTTCCCGTGTGTGCCAGAAGATGGCGACGACACGGAACTCGTCGAGGACGGCGAGGCGACTTTGGCGGGACTGCGTCAGGTCCTGAGAAGAAGTTGATAGCTACTGTAAGGAAAAATTCTTGGTAATGTATTGATGTATAGAATATATTAATTGTAGTGTGAAATGCTCTGTACCAAATATATAAATAAATAAATAAAGAAAAATAAACACATGAAAAATAAATAAAATAATTAAATAGAATGAAAAGAGAACACACCTTGACGTGTTTGAGTCCCTTGTATTGACCGGGGATTCCCCGGCGGAGCAGACGAGATGCAGTCGAAAGAAGACGACTCGTCAGGCAACTGCAATGAGAGGAGGAGAATGTGAAGCATCAGATATTTATATTTAGAGAGAAAGTGAGGAGGAGAGAGAAACATAGAGGACAGAAAGATAGAGAGAGAGAAAAAGAGAAATTAAATAATTGTCATTCATGTTCCTGTTCCAGAGCCGTGAGGCATGTAATTTTTTTTTTTACTTGATGGCAAACCATGAAAATGTTCTGCTGCCGATGAGTGCTGTGCATCAGCAGCAAATCCTCCGAGAAGAATCAAGTAGGTTCCGTCTTGAGGATGAGGGTGCGCCGACGGGAAGAAGTGAGATGTTGGAAGGCCATCCTTTCGAAGCGAGGGTGACCTTTCGAGCACCTGGAAAAAAGAACACTGCAATAACATGAGGGCGTTGGGAACATCATTAAGAGAGAAAAAGAGAGAGAGAGAGAGAGAAAAGAGAGAGAGAGAGAGAGTTGAGAGGGAGAGAGATATGAAGGGAGAGATAGATGAGATGAAGAGAGAGAGATGAGAAGGAGAGAGAGAGAGAGGAGAGGGAGAGAAAGAGAGAATTTAAATAGTTGCAATTTACATCATAGTCTTGTTCCGAAGATGTGATCAACGAATTAATATGTGTATTATCAATTGCAAACCTTGAATTGCTCTGCTGCAGATGAGTGCTGTGCATCTTCAGCAGTCCTCCGAGAGAATACATTATATTCTCTCTGAAGGACGAGGGTGCGCCGACGGGAAGAAGTCAGACGTAGGAAGGCCATCCTTTCCAAGCTAAGGAGACCACGGCGAACACCTGGAAAAAACATTAAAGTAATGAAAACGATAGAAAAGTCTTTAACTTAAAAGAAAGAAAAATTTGCCAAGAAAATATCAATTAGAAAAAAAGATGAAAGATTAAAAAAAAGTGTTCAAACCCAGTTGTTGCATCCTGTTGCAGGCAGCGCGGAGTCAGACGCTGTCGCTCAGGTGCGATCGCGATGCGAACTTCATCTCAAAGGGAAAATGTACTTTCTTTTATAATAAAAGGATTAAATAGAAAATTTTATAAGATACAAATAAAGCATGTGATGAGGATGAGATATCCAATAGATAATATAAAAATAGAGAAGAACATAAACTTTTCTAACCTTTGACAGAAGTACTTGGAGAGAAGTGATGACTCGAATTACTGTCGTCATCTCGTTTCTTGAGACTCGATTGGCTGTCGTGATCTCGTTTCTTCATCATGGAAGAGAATCGGCCGGACGGACTGCATCATGCTGCATGAGCCCCGGCTAGCCGCAGAAGGACTGCCATGTGCTTTTCACACGGCGGCGGCACGTAGGTCAGGAGAGTGGGATTCTTGGCTTTTTTTTTTTTTTTTTTTTTTTTTTTTTTTTTTTTTTTTTTTTTTTTTTTTTTTTTTTTTTTTTTTTTTTTTTTTTTTTTTTTTTTTTTTTGAGAGAGAGAGAGACTGAGTGAACTTCACGAGTACAACTCATGAGCAGAACGAGCAAATGAAAGACAATGAAAACAACGCGCTGTAATTAGAAAGACAACATAAGGAAAAATGATGCTCTTCGAGAAGAGGATATATTAAAAAGTATCAAACAAACATTATTACCCGTGGTAATTCTGGGCAAGAATATAAATTAATAGAGTAAAAAATTCGGGAAGCATTCAAAAAGACGGAACAAAAATATAAGAGATAATGAAAAAAAGAGAAAAGAAAGTACGAGAAAATAAAGAGAGATCCTAGAGCACAGGGAATAAATGGAAATCGTACACTATTACACAAGAATGTAAGTACGCAGAACTAAACGAGATCGAAGATTACATGATACGAGTCGTGGCCATTAAAGGCTTATCATTAGTTACTCAAATAGCGGAAACGACAAGTTAGTTATCTCTAACCATTTAAAAATACTCTCAAGAAATAAGTGCTACATTCAATTGATCGGCTAAACATTGTACGTTTCTATTTAAATGGGGAACGAAAAATATATACGTATCTCAACTCTAGCACCACTGGTAAAATATTTTTCCAAAAAAAAATTTTTTTTAACACTGCCATCAAAATCCGTGGGAGCGCGCGCAACTAGCAAGGGTTCATTGCCATTTTAATAATTTATTTCTTCAGGGAGTCGACATATTCACGCACCCCTAAGGTACAGTTGAAAAGAAAGAAAAAAGGGACAGACATTGAGATAAGACATAGAGAATGAGAGGAAGAGAAGGAAGAGAAAACCACTGCCTTGACTTGAGCAGGGCAGAAAGGAGAGAAGAGAAGAAGAATAAAGTTTTCGTGGGAATTAGTTTTCTTCCCTTTTAGGTAAAGTCGCGTATGTAAAGACAAAAAGAGAAAAATGAGAAGTCGGTCAGAGGCCGTCTCGTGGTCTCCGACCAGAACGGATCCTCTCTTGGCTTCGAGAAGACTCCATCCGTTTCTGCACCATCGCAGAACCAGAGCATCCATCACCCGCGCAGCCGTGGCCCAGAGTTGGCGACGACTGACATAAAAGGAAATTAATTGGAAGAATATCAAACCAATCAAATTCAGTAGCCTCAACTTCGCTTACAAATAATAATTAAACGAAAATATTAAATATGTTTCGCATGTGTACATACATACAGGGGTGGCCGGGGGCTGAAAATATACCGCGGCCGAAGGCCCGGGAACAGGCCCAGGCCCCAAAATGTAAAAAAAAATCCGCCGAAAAAAGGAAATAATTCATCCAAAATTGAGAACTCAGGGATGTAATGCGAACGCAACACATTCGTTCATGTCTCTAACAAGACTTTCGACGAACATTTCAACACCCTTATCAGTAAACCTATCCTTTCTCTCCCCTTTCTCTCTCTCTCTCTCTCATCCTCTCTCTCTCTCTCTCGCATTCTTACCTGCAGGATGCCTGTCCACTCCTTACCCGTGTAGAAGCTGCAGTGTAGACAGCCAGGGCCGGCGACTTGCGCGCGTCCATTCGAGTCTCCCTTAATTAATAAATCACGTAAATAAATAAAACTTTTTTTATATAGGTACATAGAAGGATTATTGTTGATTAATTCACAAAATATAAATTTAAAAAAAATCAAATCATCCAATGGTTTTTTTTTATATTGAATACTTTTTAATAAAAAAGCGGCTAATTACATCCTAATTACAATTGGATCTGAACAATAGTCTACAAAATAAGACCAAAAAAATGAAAAAAGGAACTGTTGTAGAGGAGAGGAGTTCGACTCTCGAAGGAGGGCGCGTCCTCCGGCAGAGAATCCACCAGAGAAGTAGGCGAAGACGTCCTTGCTCTTTTCATGCTCAATCCTGCGCCATTCGAAAATTCTTATTATTCTCACAATTGTTATTTTTGTTATCTTGGAAATTATCTAAAGGTATTTTATTGCCAATAGAGAGTAGCTCTGTTATTTCTAATCATAAAAAAAGTTTTCAATGATCTAAAAGAAATCACAAGTATCGATCGGGAAAAAATTTTTTGACCGAAAGTCAAAATTGAAGAAGTGACCAACTTTGTCAGCGTGTTCAGTGCTAGTGGCGAGCAATTTCCTGGCGCGGCCAAGTCGATCGATCGCCTTGGCATCTTGCCAAGTCTCTGTCGGGTCGCTGTTGAAATCGGTGGCCGCTTTGTAGAGTCGTTGCACGAGCAGCAGGCCCGCCACTTCTACCGTGTCTGGCCGTGGCAGCTCGGTCTCGTCACGAATTGCCTGATGTGAGTGGGTGAGTGAGGAGTGGGAGGCTGTGAGTGAATCGCTGACAGTTTAAATTAGATATAAATACGTAAGCTTTTGCAAGTTTTGAAAAATTTAAATAGTAAAACTATTCCATTTTTGGAGCAAAACAGAGTAAATATATTTAAAAAAAAACCTCAAGTTGAGTGAGCGTTTCGATACATGGGAAGAGTGGAGGGCGCAGAGTGCCTTCTCGGTCAGCGCCTCTCGACTCAGCGTGGCTTTTCGTGTGTTTAGGCCAGCCGCCTGAACAATTCGTTATTAGGGGTCGTTTCATTCCTTTTAATTCTAATCCCATCTCTCTCCCTGCACCTTATTCATTCTTCTATTGCTTGATTCTGAACGTGGGCATTAATAATTTTTACGTGCATATATTATCTTCGGCACAGCAACTACATTTCTCTCCCCATCCCTCTCTCTTTCTAACTCCAACCTATCAATCTCTCTCTCTCTCTCTCTCTCAAACTAACCCTTCTCTCTCCATGTCTCCCTTCATCCATCTCTCTCTCGCTCCCTCTCTCTCTCTCCACTCTCTCACCTCCTCCATCTCCCTCCAACCTGAGCATCTCGAATAGCGAGTGTGCCTTCTATTCCTGGCTCTTCCCTGCTGCTTCTCCTTCTGCTCTGCCTCTCCCTCGCACGTGACTTTTCGTGTTATTTCCTCTCTGAGTCCTTCGAAGCACTCGGCGAGTTCTCGTAGAGTTTTCGTTGAAAGAGGGGGAAGGCGCGCGTAGTGCGCTGCTTCCCTTTCCTCTCGAGTCAGAAGATGAGGCCAGCTGCGCACCTGGAGAAATTGGACACTAATTAAATATCTTTTCTTTTATTTCCCGCCAAAACTTACAAACGTATTAATCTAATCTTTATATATCTCAAATGCAATGAAAAGGGAGACTATTTTTACGAAGTAGGCTTGGCACCCAGAAAAAATAAATTCTTTTGAAATACAATTGTTTATGGTGTTTACACCTGAAATGTTTCTAGATATGCAAGTTATGAGATTTCAGAGAAAAAAATGAACCTCTTCACGCTTCCATTCCACGAGCAATTCGCGAATAGGGAAGAGAGCAGACTCGAGGGAATGGGCACGGTCAGCGATGCGTTCCCACTCTTCGCTCTCTTCTGAAGAGGGAGATGAAGATGAGAGAGAGAGAGAGTGAGAGAGAAAGAGAAGAGAGAGAGAGGGAGGGAGGAAGAGAGAGAGACAGAGAGAGAAGATAGGAGAAGAGGAGAGAGAGAAAGCGAGGAAGAGAGAAAGAGAGAGAGAGAGAGAGAGAGAGTGACCGAGAGAGAGAGAGCGTGCGAGAGAGAGAAAGAGAGAGAGAGAGAGAGAGAGAGAGAGAGAGAGAGACTGACGCAGCACTCTCTCTAGCAGAGTAGCCATCTTCATGAGCGATGAAGTGAGTGGCGCAGCGAGGAAAGCATCCACTTCTTCGATGATGCTGCCGAGTGTAGAGACCTTGGCATAGGTCTTTTTTTATCTCAAAGAAATATTTTTATTTAATTTTAAATTATGCCACCACAACCAATATATGATTATGCACTAGTAGTATTATTGCTTCAAGTAATTAATCGTAAATTAAATATTAGAAATAAATATTTCCCTCTACATACCTCTCGTCACAGCTCCTGCTGCTTGCGAACTGCCCGAACGAGTGCAGCGAGGAGATCAGCAGCAACTTCAATCTGCCTCGGCTCCGCTTCTCTGTATACACGTCGATATGCTTCTTCTGGCTCTTCTTCTTCTTCTCTCCCCTTTCATCATTTCTCCGTCTTGGGTTGAGAACACAGAAGGCGGCGTCTGGAATACGGTAAATAAATATGTATAAAAATATTTTTTTAATTTCTCCTCGCATCCTTCATTTATAGTTAATTAAAAAATTACAATTCACTTATTATTATGACCCCCATTCTTTTAATGAGCGCGGAAAGTGCGCTGTAATCTTGTATGATCCGTTGCACGAAAAGCTCAAAAAATTGAAGTGGACTTTAGTTTTCCTTCTCTCTCTCTCTCTCTCTCTCCCTGTTTCTCTCTCTCTCTCCCTCTCTATCTCTCTTTCTCTCCCTCTTTCTTTCTTTCTCTCCCTCTTTCTTTCTTTCTCTCTATCTCTCCCCCTCCCTTGCTCTCTCTCTCTCTCTCTCTCTCTCTCTTTCTCTCTCTCTCTTAAAAAAAATTTAAAAATTAAGCCTTACCTAAAAGCCTTTAAGATCCTCCTCGCACTCGATGCCAGTCTATAGATCGATTCGAGTGTCTTTTGAAGAGAGAGCGTCTGGATGCTCTTGACTGAGAGCGAGCGAAAGGACGAATCAAATGATAATGCCTGTAAGTAATATTAATCATATTCAAATTATTTTCATGTTCATAAATGATAAATAAGTAATATATTCATTTCAAATACATTCATACGGGGCACGCAAGGTGAAACAGGCCAATCAAGGGCTATGTCCTGCAATAAAAAAAAATCTAGCTAGAACAGAATTCAAAACAAGCTTCGAAAAAGCTTGCTCCAACAAGCTAAATAAGGTTTCGAGCTAGCAAGAAAATTGAAATGCTTATGGTAACTTCGACTTCCTTATATACGATTTCCTGTCTTCTGAAACCCGCTCAAAAAAGATATTTGATATATAATCGATTTCCCAGCAGGCGACAGTTGCCTTTATTCCCACAAACAAAAGGTATCTCACTTCATTCGTTGTACTCTTCGCTAAACAGAACTGACATTGATACAAGGCGACGCGAGGGTTCTCTCTAGCTTGAGAAGATGGCAGGCGAGTTGGGATGGCGCTGCCGTTGAATCCGTTGATGAATTACAGTAAGATGAATTACCGTAACCTGACGAAGCATACTCCTTGCTTTCCTGTAAATGCATATTTATAAGACATTTGTAACAGACAACTAGATTATTATTAGCACCAAAATGTACATTCGAATACTGCCCAAGTGTATGTTCATTTGAAAATGAGTGCAGCGTAACTGCGTTCATGTGTTTCTATTCCGATCGTTAGAGAGCAGATAAGAAGGCAGTGAAATATTTGGCAAAGCATTCAACCTTTTCACTAACTAATTTGCTGTCTTATTTAGTCAACTAAATAATGATTCAATAATTAATGAATTAAGTGCTCACATGTACAACGCATTCGGATTCCATACTGAATGGTTCGGTGGCCAAGAATGCGGCTGTCTCTGGTGGAGTTAGCCAAGTCGTCGGGATTACCGAATTGGCTCCGCCCACCCGTAAAGAAATGGCACCGCCCACATAGCTAGAGATGTGATCGGCCGCGACGCGGACCCAGCACGCGTGGAAAGTGGCTGGCGCAGACGACTCAACAGGCAGATAACGGCCAAGCAGGCAGCGAGGAGCTGAAGGGAGAAAGTTGCATCAAATATTACTTTTTAATTTTATAATTTTGGTAAACATTAATTTTATCGAATTAACGCACTAAAAAATATATAAAATTGTTCATTCATACATTTTCATTTTCTGGCTCATGAAGGCATACATCTACGCAAAAAACTGGAATAGGTTCCTGAAATATATGTATTTTTAAATATGTGTATTAATTATAAGAGAATATAAATCAATGTAATAAAAATGATTAGAGTCATAGTTCGGCGACAACGAACTTGTTCGCCTTCCGCCGTTAGCTCATCATTTCTCTCGCAGCGAACGCAGCTTCTCTTCTACCTTCTGCGCAAGTTCAACGCCGTTGAAGAAGAGGGCGTGGCCACGGAGATCATCTGTAATAATTATAATTATTATGGTAATTTTTTTTAATAAAACAAATGTTTTAGCAAGGAAATATATTTAAAAAAAATCGTACACTGCGAGAACGAAGAGAGGGATTTCCCTCTCTCTCCTTACACAATGCACATGGGATTCTGGTGGAGCTGTCTGCCTGCGAATAGACTTGTCTCCGTCCTGAGTGCATGCTCGAAGAGTGTCCACACTCGCTGCTTGCCTCGCTCATCGAAGTGCGCCCTCTCGCACAGGTCACAGAAGCAACAAAGTAGACCTGAGGGTCAAATGTTATTTAGTTATATATTTTTATTTATACAAATTTATTCTATATTTACATATATATATATATATATAAATATATATATTTATCATATACATTCATTAAAAAAAAAGATTATTCACATATAAACAAATTGCACAACATGTAACATGTAAATCGCAGAGAAGTAGACATGTAAAAAGGCAACAAAGATGAAACTAGTTCTTCATTATTTCTCCCGGCCAATTTTGTTCGTTCTCCACGTAAATCTCTCTTTTTCCCATTTAATTTCCCTCACGGTAAATGTCGTATCCTCAGAATCCCCTCAAACCTTGCAGAAGAAGATGGTGCTCGCTGTGTTCGCTTTCCCTCCTCCTCCACCTCCCGGAGCCAGTCCGTCTCCCTTTGTCGCCTTCTCTTCAGAGGCGAATACTGTGATGCGATGCTACGTGAGTTTGGGTCTGAAATATTTCACGAAATTATTTCATAGGAACAAATAGCTATACGAAAGTGGAGCGAATATACAGACATATATCTGTCTCTCACTGGCTCTTCTCAACTGTCTCTTTATCAAACTTAAGATAGACGGTGAGGAAAAGTATCAAAGTACCTCAATAATCTTGTAAAAGTTGATGGGCATAAGTCGGAAGACGTCAATCGACCACGGAAAGATGCGCTCACTTCCATAAGTGTGTAGTATGATATCGAGAGAGCACACGTAGAGAGAAGCCAGGAATTCATCCTTCGGAAACATGCTCTGAAGAGAGAAGGGGGCGAGAGAGGACGAGAGAGAGTGAAAGAGAGAGAGAGATCCTTTCGTAACATCCTCTGAATTCGTATACAAGATTCAGAGTGAGAGTTTGAGATGGAGAAAGAGACAGAGATACAGTGAGAGAGAGATACAAACTGATAGACAGAGAAAATGAGAGAGAGAACAAGAGAGAAGTACAGAGAGAGAGAACAAGAGAGAAGTACAGAGAGAGAGGGGTGAGTGAGTGAAAGAGAGAGAAAGAGATAAAGAAAGAGTGTCCCACTGACCACAAACTCATAGTCCTTCGTCTTGTCCCTCTCGACACTGGCGATTCTCTCGAGTAGCCGGTAGAAGAGATCACTCGCCAGCTGAGTCAGCTGCGAGCGGACGGGCGCCATGGCAGAGGAGTCAAAGTCGGGCCGGAACACTTCTTCGTCCGCGAGGGTCTAAAGGGGAGAGAGAGAGAGAGAGAGAGAGAGAGAGAGAGAGCGAGAGAGAGAATGAGATGAAGAGGGATGGAAGAGAGTGAGGTAGAGATGGAGAGAGGGAGAGAGATAGGAAGAGAGAGAGAGAGAGAGAGAGAGAGAGAGAGAGAGAGAGATAGAGAGAGAGAATATCCCACAATTCGAATATTCAATTTGTTGTCGCGTGTTTTGAATATTCTATGGTTCAGGTATTTAGAATATTCTAAAAAGAATACGGTAGCTTGAACTCTGCTCACCTGCTTCGAGAGATGGCCACGGCAGCCTTCAGCAAAGATGGTGCATTTGGCATGAAGTTCCATGCCTCGTTCGAAGCTTTCCTAGAGAAGAATCAATGTTCCTTCCGTAGTTTTCAGGTAACAAATATACCAAAATTACAAATATTTACAGCCACAAGAAAGGAATTTCCATATTAATTATGACGCTTAATTGATAATCACTAGCCTTGGGTGAGCCGTCCTTTGCAATGCCAACATCGTTCGTGGCGATTCCCTTGACACTTCCGTTGTCATTGTAGAGTATCTGTTAAAGGGAAGTCGCACGCTCTAACAGATAGGCTTCTTTTATAAACGATGATGTTTGGAAGAGAATGTACAAGTCATCCTCAACTCGTCACTCACATTCAGCTTTGATTTAAATATTTAAAAAAAACATAAGAATAATAGTTACGGTAATAACCGTAAATCAATCGAACCTAAGAGTCGGCATATCCGGGGTAGATATCGACTCAGGCTGCCTCGGTCTGCTCGCCCAGCCACATCACCACGTACAATGTAGTTTCATGATAATCAGAGAGAATTCAGTCAAGTAGGATATACCTAAACCCTGATAAAAAGTTTTAAAAGAAGTTCAAATAATAAAAAGAAACCAGTATTTAGTTAGCAACACAGTAGTTTGACAGTGATATATACAGCGGGATGAGAAATCGTAACAGTGACACCCACCGTGATTCGCAAGTGGAATTCCCGAAAAATAGGCACCGGATAGCGGCCCTTCTCCGTCACGATACCGATCGATTCGGACTGGAAACATATTATCATCATGAAAATCGAAATAATCCTCATCAATTTTTATTAGTTTATATAAAATAACGTGGCTTTTTATGGAATTATTACTAATAAAGATACTAAATTAGTATAGAATTTTTGTTTAAATATCTTTTCTACTTACCGTAACTTTCTGATGAACAGGAGCGCCTTTGTCTTTCCAGTCTGGAATCAGCTCATCCAGCGCCTTCGTCTCGATCACGGCACCCGAGAGGGTGTGGGCGCCCAGCTCGGACGCCTTCTCCACAACGCAGACACGCACTTCTGGAAGCAAACGAAGGGATTAGAAAGAGAAAGAGAGAGAGAGAGAGAGAGAGAGAGAGAGAGAGAGAGAGAGAGAGAGAGAAGAGAGAGGAGGGAGAGAGAGAGAGGAAGAGAGAAAAGAGAGGAGAGAGAAAGAGAGAGAGAGAGAGAGAGAGAGAGAGAGAGAGAGCAAAGAAGAAGAAGAAGAAGAAAACCGTTTTCCTGACCTGTCATAGTCCATGATCGTGTTGAGGCGGTGTGCGATTGTCAAGACCGTGCTATGCTCGAATTCTTGCCTGCAAAGGAATTTTAAATTTAAATGGGCCGGTCAATAAAATGAATAAAAAAACCTTTTATTTTGTTGCCGATATATTTAATTATTAATTACTTTTATGGATAAAGTTACTTAACATAAATAATAAAATAATGTATTAAATTATAAATTAATATTTATTAGTACCTGATGGTTCTCTGGATTAGAGAATCCGTGTTGACATCGATTGCCGCTGTTGCATCATCCAGGATGAGGACGCGGCTCTTGCGGAGGAGGGCGCGGGCGAGGCACACCAGTTGGCGCTGGCCGACACTGGAGAGGGGAGGAGGGAATTAGAGAGAGAGAGAGAGAGAGAGAGAGAGAGAGAGAGAGAGAGATTGAGTGAGACAGAAAGAAACAGAAGAGAGAGAGAGAGAGAGAGAGAGAGAGAGAGAGAGAGAGTGATCGAGAGAGACAGATAGAAAAAGAAGAGAGAGAGAGAGAGAGGGCGAAAGAGAAATAGAAAAAGAGCCCCACCTGATGTTCTCTCCTCCATCTGTGATTTCGTGGTCGATTCCGGCAGGCTGGGCTGCCGCGAACTCCCTGAGACTCGCCATGTTGAGGGCGCGCCAAATCTCCGGGTCCGAGTGGCGGCCGAGTGGTCCAAGTTGAATCTAATTGGGCGGGAGTTTTTTTGTTGTATTAATTGGTAATTATTAACTTTAACACTACAATGACTAATCTTCTTATAAATCTCCAGCACATTTTTCTCTCCTTTAAAGTAAAATCGATTCATCCTTTCCAAGTGATTCCCTCTCCTTCTCCACTTGAACCCACCTCAGCGTTCCAGAGAAGAGCACGGGATCTTGCGGGATGAACGTGAGATTCGAGCGAAGATCGTGGATGCCGATGGGCGCGATGTTCACTCCGTCGATCTGAAGAATGACATATGTGATATCTTATTTCAACTAATAAAACCGAAAATAAACTTACTATTACTAATATCATAGTTAAAGTAACAAATTCACCCTTATCTCTGTCAGAAAAATACTGAAATTCAAACTTATCAGCAAATGATAACCGACCTGAATTTGTCCTTCGGCTGGTTCAATCATGCGGAAGAGAGCGAGTGTCACCGATGATTTGCCTAGAAGAAGAGACAAATTTTTAGATCGGGAAATTTAAACATTTATTGGTGAGAAAATTTAGCTGAATCCCCCTCCGCACCAACCTGCTCCTGTGCGGCCGACAATGCCGACTTTCTCGTGTGGCCGAATCTCAGCGTTGAACGTCTCGCGAAGTTCAGCACGAAAGTGATCTGGAAAGGAGATTTCTTTAAATGAATATCACCATTTAGTTTTTATTAATAATATACATCTCTTCTAATACAAGAAGAAGTTCAAATTTTAGGTTACTTATTCTATGTTGTACAAACCTTTGCTAAGAATCTATCAAACTAAGAATGCTAAATCTTGTTACCGTAATCCGCTCAAACCAGAAACAAACGGTGAGAGAGTAGGAGACGGAGAGTCCGATGACATCGGAAGAGGTAGTTTCTCTGGTCGGAGGAGATGTGAAGAGGAAGCGATGGGAAGAGGAGGAGATGGGAACAGGAGGAAGTGGAGAGGTGGACCTGAACAGCTAATCTGAGATCGTCCAGATAAAACGGCATTTGATGCGGAATGAAACGATAGAAGGAATTACAGTATGCCGAACTATTGATGCGGAATGAAACGATAGAAGGAATTACAGTATGCCAAACTCAAACTGATTGGAAACTCTGTCAATGTATTAAAAGTAAAGAGTAAATAAATAGTAAAGAAATTTTTTGTAAATTCTCTTAATCGCTTCTAAAACCCTAGTACTTGAGCCTAAAGATGTAGTTTGCGATGTCCTTAAATGCCTCTTACCTCTCAGAGCTCCGGGGAAGGGCTCCGGGACGGTGACGGGGACGGGGACGGGCTCCTGGACGGCGACGAGGACGACGACCGGGACGAGGACGGCGAGGGGGAGAAGGCGTCGGTGAGGGCAGCCGTGGCAGTGGCGAGCTGCTCCTCAAGCCTCTCCCTGGCCTCCTCCACCGCCGCCAGAGTGTCCTCGAAGATGGCGCCGGCCGCGTCCGTCTCCGCCGTGCGCAGATTGCGCGGGAGGGTCGGGACCGCGAGGACGTTCGCGTCAGTGGCCTGAGAAGGGACACTTATTATTTATTTCATTAATTACTTTTTATTACTATTGCTTATTTACATTTCAAAAGACATTTATTACATACTATTTATATGTATTCATCGTATATGAGTATTACTTATTTACATTTACTCATTTTTAAGATACCACTCAATTTAAAGCTTATTTTCAATTACTAGTAGAGGCGCTGAACATTTCATCACCGCCTCGCAACACAGCAGTCGTAGTGTCAATAAATTGTGTATTTAACTATTGATTGATGTCTTAAATAAAATTGTCTTTATACAAGTAATTGTCTCTATTTATGTCCCTCCCTTTCCTTCCCTGCTTACCGCGATGTATGCGTCCACTGACGCGAAGAGGTGCTCGTTGAGGGCCCCGAGCACCTCCGCCATGGTGGCGGCCTCTTGGATGGCCCTGGCGAGGGCCACGGTCGCCACCCTGTCGGAGCTCGTCGACATGCGGAGGGCAGCGCGCAGCAGGAGCTGGAGGAGTTGCCTGTCCAGGGCTTCCTGCAAGTCATCATTTAGTTCTTTCTTCTAGTCTCTAATTTAGATTCATTTAATTGACTCCTTTCATTATGAATTATAACTACTCGAAATTTATCGATGAATTTATTTTAATATTTTTCTCCATATCTGTTACCTTCGAGGGGTGTCGTGGAAGCTAACGTTTTCAGGAGGATACGGTAGGAAAGGTCGTGGAAAAGGATATACGGTAAATTTTATTTTAAAAAAAAAACATTTTTCGTGGACAGCTTCTTAGTTAAATGAAGAATTAAAACTAAAATAAATAAATATAATGAGAAAGTAAGATGATTTAAGATCTAAAATAAAATAGAATATAATATGACGAGAAAGAGAGGTGATATAAAATCTAAAATAAATAAATAATATAATAAAATGGAAAAGTGAAGAATGATGAATCTGACTGACCCTCCTCCTCCGCTCGCTGTAGACGAGCTGCCGGGCGGAAGCCAGCGGCCTCGCCAGCGCGCGCCCTCCTTGTCCCGGCCCTCGCAGGCCGTAGGCCCGGCCGCTGCGAGTGCGGCTCGGGCTGCCGCCCGCGGCCGCGGCCGTGTCCCCACCCCGCCGGATGTCGCTGGCGGGGTTGCGGACGGTGGCCCCGTCCCGGAGCATGTCGCCGCCCGGCGCCGCCCCCACCCAGCCTCGCCGGTCCGCCCTGCAGAATGGAATAGATCTCTTCTTCCCACTCAATTTTATTATTCTAATTCTCTAATCTGAAATATTGAACACCAAAAGAAAATAAAGGTAAAAAATATGTTTAATCAATAGTTATTAAAACAGAAAACGAATACTTAAAAATAATAAAATAAAATATATATATTTTTTTTTAAACTAGTATTTTATAAAGTCCACTGCTGCCCTGCCTTCCCTCCCCGCGATGCCAGCTCGCTAAAGTGTTGGCCACACCTAATTATCTCTCTGGTTACCCCCTCGTCCCCCTCCACGTACCTGTTGGCGAGCTGGATGACGCGCACGCAGGCGGCGGCGTCTTCGTCCACCTCTTCCTCCTCTTCGTCCTCGTCTGCCTCCTCCTCCTCTTCTTCTCCTCTGCTTCTCTTCCTCTCCCTCTCTTCCTCTCCTCCGTCCTCTTCTTCTCCACTGCTTCTCTTCCTCTTCCTCTTGCCCTCTCCTCCCTCCTCCTCATCTTCATCTGCTCTGCTCTTCTTCCTCTCCCTCTCGTCTTCTCCTCCATCCACTGCCCTCTTCCTTCCTCGCCTGAAAGGTTCATTAAGTTTTTTTTAAAATATAGAATGTCCTCAAACCATCATTTCGATATCTGCCTCTCTCTCCCACTCTCTTTCTTTCCTCTCTCTCTACCTCTCCCCATTTCTCTCTCTCTCTCTCTCTCTCTCTCTCACTCGCCTCTTACATCTCTCAACTACCACGGCCTCTCATTTTCTCTTCTGATATCACATTTCCCCTCGCTAGATTGCTTACCTGGCTGGGCTGCCATCTCCTTCTCTGCCTTCGTCGAGGTCGCCGAGGTCGAGGTCGGCAGGCCAGAGGGCCTGCTCGCCCCTCACCTCGCGTGGCTCCTCCTCCTCCTCTTCCCTCACCTCGCGTGGCTCCTCCTCCTCCTCTTCCCTCACCTCGCGTGGCTGCTCCTCCTCCTCGCCCCTCACCTCGCGTGGCTTCTCCGCCTCCTCGCCCCTCAATTCGCGTGGCTGCTCCTCCTCTTGCCTGCCTCTTCCTTCCCTCTCCGCCCTCAGTGCGGCCACCTCGGCCTTCAGCTGAATGGAGAACTCTAGTATGCAGGCATAAAAGATGTTTCTCCATCTTTACATTTTTAGGCCAAGAAATTAAGAAAAAAATTACCATTTAAATTAAAAAAAAAAATAAGTTGGTTAAACGATTTAAAAGAAATAGTAGATGCATAGAACTGACCCTTTCAATCTCACGGCGCGCTCTCACCAGCTGGGCCCGAAGGCTGTCCTCTCCTTCTCCATCCTCCTCTTCCTCCACCCTCCCTTGTCCTTCTTCTCTTTCCTCTCGACTCGCCTCCTTTTCCTCTCCACTGGGCGCGGCTTCCTCTCGACTGGGCGCGGCGTCCTCTCCACTGGGCGCGGCGTCCTCTCCACTGGGCGCGGCTTCCTCTCGACTGGGCGCGTCGTCCTCTCCGCAGGGCGCATCTCCATCTCCACGGGGCGCGTCCTCTCCGCCGGGCGCGTCTTCCTCTCCTCCGGTCGCGTCGTCCTCTCCGCCGGGCGCGTCTTCCTCTCCTCCAGTCGCGTCGTCCTCTCCGCCGGGCGCATCTTCCTCTCCTCCGGTCGCGTCGTCCTCTCCGCCGGGCGCGTCTTCCTCTCCTCCGGTCGCGTCGTCCTCTCCGCCGGGCGCGTCTTCCTCTCCTCCGGTCGCGTCGTCCTCTCCGCCGGGCGCGTCTTCCTCTCCTCCGGTCGCGTCGTCCTCTCCGCCGGGCGCGTCTTCCTCTCCTCCGGTCGCGTCGTCCTCTCCGCCGGGCGCGTCTTCCTCTCCTCCGGTCGCGTCGTCCTCTCCGCCGGGCGCGTCTTCCTCTCCTCCGGTCGCGTCGTCCTCTCCGCCGGGCGCGTCTTCCTCTCCTCCGGTCGCGTCGTCCTCTCCGCCGGGCGCGTCTTCCTCTCCTCCGGTCGCGTCGTCCTCTCCGCCGGGCGCGTCTTCCTCTCCTCCGGTCACGTCGACCTCTCCGCCGGGCGCATCTCCATCTCCACGGGGCGCGTCGTCCTCTCCGCCTCGGTGGCCGTCCCCATGCCCCGCGGCCTCTTCCCGCCTCACAGTCCGTTCGCCCCCGGGAGCTTGGTTTGCGGGGGCTAGGGGCTGAAAGAAAAGGGTTACATTCCGCTTAGTGTTAGTGATTTATTCCATTTATCACTTCAATATTGTTTCATTATATTTGATGTCTTTACTATTTATATATATAATAAATGATTATTATAAATTTAAAAATAATTATATTTTGAAAACATAAAATGAGAATATTATTGATAATAATTTGCTGTATGCCCGTTGCAAACTCATGCGTCCTCTCACCTTTCTTTTCCATTTTCTCATTCTTTTTGTCTCTAGTTATCTCCCCCCCCTCTCTTTCTCTCTCTCTCTCTCTCTCTCTCTCACTCTCTCTTTCTGTTGTTCTCTCTCGCTCTCTCTCTTTCTTTCTTTCCCTCTCTCTCTTGTTCTCTCCCTCCTCGCTCTCTCCTTCCCCCTCCACCTCCAATCCAATCATTGCTACCAGTTTATATGCTTAAAAAATAAAGGGAAAAGGAGTAACCTGTGTTGGCGGGGCAGCCAACGGGACAGGATCTATAAAAGTGGAGCATATTAGGTGGTAGTAGAATATTTCAAATCTCATTATTTTATATACGGCTACAGACTTATTCTATTATCTTTTCTAATGATTTCGCTTGGCTGTTATAGCGGATTTGACCAAAACTTGGGGCTTCTCAACAAAAATTCACGTTTTCTTGTCATTGAATTCATGTGATGCATTAAGAAAATTAGCTAATAAAAAAGCAAAAGCAACAAGTCGGTGTAAAAGAGATAATAATGGACAACGGAAGGAATCTATAATATCCACTATGCCCGGCGAAGTATCTCGATTACAAAATGAATCCAAAAATAAATAAATTAAATTCCAAAAAAATCTTAAAAATCCCACTTCTCTCAAAACTAGTAAAGCCCGTATAATGTCAGTGGATCGTCAAGTGAGAAATGCAAATGGATGAATTTGAAATGCTTGCTCACCCTCCGGCCAACGAGCGGCGACGCCGGCCATGACGAAGGGAACGGCGGCCGCGGCCACCAGATAGGCCATCCTTGCGTGGATGCCGGCGACGACGTGCGACGCGGCCAACTGCAGAGAGAGAGAGAGAGAGAGAGAGAGGAGAGAGAGGAGAGAGAAAGAGAGAGAGAGAGGGAGAGAGGGAGAGAAGAGGGAGAGAGGGAGAGAAGAGGGAGAGAGAGGATGAGAGGGAGAGAGAACGGCAGAGCATAAGAACGAAAACGTCTAAAAGGACAAGCTAGAAGAGAAAAAAGAGAGAAGAAAACGGTTAAAGGGGAAAGTTGGCAGACAGAGAGAGAGAGAGAGAGAGAGAGAGAGAGAGAGAAGGAAAGAGGTAGCTGCAGAGGAAGAGAGAGCGCGCACGAAAATGGAAATGCTGCTAGGGAAAGAAAAAAGTGCAGCCGACAGGAATATGAGATTTTGGTTGTTGATGAGATGGATAATTCTAGTCAAGAATTTTTTTAGATAAACAAGTTAAATATAAAGAATAAACATTATGAAATGGAGCCATGTTTTCGATCTTTGTAGAGTGAAGAGAGAAATGAAAGAGTGAAAGAACCGACGATCGTGCCGCTCACGGCGAGGAGAGAGATGCGGGGGGCCGCGTCCTGCACAAGAGAATGAATATGATATTATCGTCTAGCAACAATGGCTTCGCTCTCCCTCTCTCTCTCTCTCGCTCTCTCTTTCTCCCTCTCTGCTGCCCCACACCCCTTTCTACTTCTCTCTCTCTCCACTCTCTCTCTCCCTCTCTCTCTCCCTCTCTGCTGTCCCACACCCCTTTCTCATTCTCTCTCTCTCTCTCCACTCTCTCTCTCCTTCTCACCCTTACCTGGGCGTCGTCGTCCTCATCCTCCCAAGCACTGTTCTCGCTCCCCTCTTCCATCTGGCTCTCGAAAGAGTCGTCCTCCTCCTCATCCTCTTCATCCTCCTCATCTTCACCTTCTCCATCCTGCAATTTTTTCTTTGAAATTTTCCTCTAACGGAAATAATTTTGCTAATAGTAAAGGGCTACTAAGAAGAAAAACAACAATAAAAAATAATACTAAAAAAATTTGTTGAGAGCAAAAAATTATGTTTAATTTTTTTTTAAAATAATAATGAATAAATGAATTAGAACAATGAATGCGAAAGAATGAGTTGCCGCTCGCCATCTCTCCCTGGCCGAGAGAGAGAGAGAGAGAGAGAGAGAGAGAGGATAGAGAGGAAGCGAGCGAAGAGAGAGAACGAATAGGAGACAGAGAGAGAGAGAGAGAGAGAGAGAGTGAGAGAGAGAATAAAGCAGTAAAAGTTGAGCAAGCGTGCGAGGACAATTGGAAAGAAGCTAATAAAGAAGTAATTTTAGAATAGGAAAAGAATTAATGTGCAAGCCCCCCTCCTCTCTCTCTCTCTCACTCTCACTCTCTCTCTTTCCTTTTATTTCCTAGCATAAACTGTCAACAATAAGCTGAATTAGTTTTTTTTAAGAATAATAAAACTTAACGTCAATAAGAATAATAGTGTAACGAATTGCTATGTAGCTGAACTTACCGGGTCCACCATGCCGGCGAGGGGAGGGGGGTCTTGGTAAACCCCTCCACCTACGCCGGCGCCTTCGTCCACTCCATCCTCCGCCAATGCGCCCCGCGCCTCTCCATTCCGGCCATCTCTCTGAAGAGAGAAAGGGAGAGAGTGAGAGAGAGTGAGAGAGAGAGAGTAGATAAAAGTACAAAGAGAAAAGATTAAATAAAAATATTTAATACTCATTTATTCAACTTATTTTTGGTTGCTCTTTTTTGTTAAAAGCAAGGAAAACAATTAACGAGCAACCAGATAGATTTATAAAACTAATACGCCTTTAAAATTATTTTCACAGATAATTAAACGCGTTTTATTTTAAGGATATTTATTGAAAAATAAAAGACCAAAACGTCATAATCATCTTATCGATCGTAAAAAAAAAGATAAACATTTCTTTCTCCGTCTCTGCGTATTCTATTGCGCTTTCTTTTTTTTCTTATAAAATTTAAATTCTTTATAGAAATAAAGTATACATTTGCGTGCCTACGTTCACAAGCAGTCTATAGTGGCAGTATTAGATGTAATTAGATATAAAAGTTACGAAAACTGACCTTGTTGTCCCCCATGCCGGCGTGGGGAGGGGATGCTTGGTATTCCCCTCCATCGCCGCCGGCGCCTTCTCCATCCAATCCACTCTCCACCGCGAGGTCCACCATGCCAGCGGGGGGAGGGAGGTCTTGGTTACTCCCTCCGCCACCGCCGGCGCCATCTCCTCGCTCCGCCAAGTCGTCGCTTCCTGTAATAGTGGCGTGAATTAGAACAGAATATGTAAGCTAATTGGAAACATCAAGCGAATATTTATCGGCTATTGAGAGATATAATATTTCGCCATATATTTATTCTTCAAAAGCCAATTTTAATTTCTATAACTTAATTAAAAATAATATAATTATTAATTCGAATTATAGAAAACAGACTAGTTAGTGAAAATAATTTACTATTTGTATTGGAAAAAAACATTTAGTTGAGTATATATTTTATTAGTAAGCATTACATTTTTCAAGAAAATAAGCTTGTGTTTTTATAAAATTATTTGGAGTATTAACTCAACAGTTTAGGGATCATTAAATTGTAAAAATGAACAAACAAAATCAATACCTTGGGAAGCCTTATTAAGGAAGTCCATAAGTACGTTGCAGCTGAAAGTAGTAGAAAGACAAGGTTAGTTAATCATTAATCATTATTAGCATCGATTGCGATCACGATTCGACGAGAAACATAATGGCAAATTGCGGACGAACAACGAGACGCGCACAGAAAGATTGCGCGGCAAATATGGAAAAAGGGAATTGTCACGACGAAATAAATCAACATAATCTTCACAGATAGTCAATTTCACTTAGTCTTGCAAATATGAATACAGATGCGAGTAGGAGAGTGGAGAGAGAGTGAGTGGAGAGAGAGAGAGAGAGAGAGAGAGAGAGAGTCAAGCAGAAAGGGAGAGAGTGACAGAAAGGTAGAGAGGAAGAGAGGGGGAGATAGTGAAAGGAAGAGATACAGACAGACAGAGAAAGGGACATAGATTGGGGAGAGGGATAGAGACAGTGAGCGAGAATCAGAAACACAGAGAGAGAGAGAGAGTGAGAGTGAGAGAGAGAGAAAAAGAGAGAGAGAACGAGAGTAAGAAGAGAGAGAGAGAGAGACAGATAGAGCGCGAGAGACATAGTCACATTATTATTTTGATGTATGAATAAATAAATAAATAAACAAATCGAGAGCGAGCAAGTGAGAGAGAGAGTAGAGTGAGAGTGAGATAGACAGAGAAAAAGAGAGCGAGAACGAGAGAAACAAGAGAGGAGAGAGAGAGAGGGAGAGAGACAGAGAGAGAGAAATAGACAGAGAGCGTGCGAGAGATACAGCGAGAGAGAGACGGATAAGAGAAAAAAGGGCTCGCATGGAACAATGTCGGTAGGAAAAGTTTAATCACCCATGCTTCCTAAAATCTGTATGAATGCGACGTAAGCGACCGAGCCAGAGAGAGAGAGAGAGAGAGAGAGAGAGAGAGAGAGAGAGAGAGAAGAGATAGAGATAGCGCAGAAAGAAGAGAAGACCGCCGCATCGCCATAACAGAGAGTAAGATGAAGCTGGCCTAGAGGAGAAAGAGTGCGAGGGTTTATTTCATTCGGACTTCAAAATTTTTTCCTTGAAAATTGATTGTTGATTATAGAGGAGAGAAAAACAGAAGAGAGAGCGAGAGAGGGCGAGGGAAGACAGAGAGAGAGAGAGAGAGAGAGAGCGAAAGAGAGAGAGAGAGAGAGAGCGAGGAAAGATTGGGAGAGAGAGAGGGAAGAGGGAGAGAGAGAGAGAGAGAGCGTGCGCGCGAGGGAAAAGAGGGAGAGAGAGAGAATTGGGGGAGGCAAGCACGACAAAAGAAAAAGAGAATATTGAAATCAATCACACAATTAAACAAAAACAACTAATATGCCGCCAAATATCGAATTGGAGAGAGTGAAAAAGAAATTAAAATTCATGGGCAAACTGCGTTGGGAGAGCTAGTGTGAGAGAAAAAGAGTCAAATAGATAGATAGATAGATAGATAGATAGAGAGAGAGAGAGAGAGAGAGAGAGAGAGTCAGAGAGAGAGCGCGAGAACACGCGACATACATAGATGACAGCAGATGTGGGCATCTACAGTAACCCATTCAGCAAGGAACGGGGAAAAAAGGTACTGTAGGTTGGCAGCCCCACCCTGATTTTGGGCCTTGGCAAAGCCCTCCCCCCCCATAACATTTAGGCATAAACAACATACCCACCTTGGTTTGCGGGCCCAATACATCCTTCCCCACCCAAATTTTCTTCTTTTTTAAATAAGAGAAAATAACAGAAATCGAACGAGAGAGTGAGAGAGAGAGAGAATGAGAGAGAGAAGTAAGAGAGCAAGAGATCCAGTGCCGTCCAGTTTTCCGGGGCCAAATTAAATCAGCGGCCGCGGCATGGTATTTAAAGGATCATGGTGAGAGCAATTGTACGCCAAACTAATTACGTTTTGGATTTTTTTTTTAAATTAAATTTTTGGACTTCTTATTTAAAAAATTTTCTACTTCCTATCTAGAGCCATATTGTTCCGCTCTCAAGGTTCAAAGAGGAAGGAACGGCAAGGTACTTCAAGGCAGTGCTCAAGATCAGGGAGGTAAACACGAGTTGGCAAAGCAGGTGTGGATAAGAGAGAGAGAGAGAGAGAGAGAGAGAGAGAGAGAGAACGATAAAGAGAGAGAGAGAGAGAGAGCGAGAGAGCGAGAGAGAGAGAGAGAGGGAGAGGGAGAGAGAGGGAGGGAGAAATAGTGTGAGAGTGAGAGAGAGAAAAGAGAGAGAGAGAGCGAGAGAGAGAGAGAACGATAAAGAGAGAGAGAGAGAGAGAGAGAGGGAGGGAGGGAGAAATAGTGTGAGAGTGAGAGAGAGAAAAGAGAGAGAGAGTGCGAGAGAGCGAGAGAGAGAGAGAAAGAGAGAGAGAGAGAGAGAGGAGAACAGATAGCAGGGCGATAGCGAGCGAGATGAAGCAGGCCAAGAGGAGTAAGAGTGCGAGCGCATAATTAATGTCAACTTTTACTGGAAAATAGATTGCTTGGTAATAGAATAGGGCAAACAAGAGAAAGAGAAAAAAAAGACAGAGAGAGAGAGAGGGAAAGGGAGAGAGAAAGAGAGAGAGAGCGCGAAGTAAGACAACAAGAGAGCCAGTGCCATCGAGTTTTCCTGTGCCAAAGCAAATCTGCGGTCGTGGGATGTTATTGACAGGACCTTGGCAAGCAGTGCTTAAATAGTGCCTGTCTCTGAACATGGGCCGGGGGGATACAATGTGAAAAATAGATAAACCCGGGGGTTATAAAATGAAAAATACCATCTCGAGGGTGACAAAGTGTTCCGGGCCTACGGCCCGGGGGTTACAACCCTGTCATGGGTGAGACTTATTTCAGCTCTGTTGGCAAGAGCAGAGTAGTACGCCAAACTAAATGCACTTTTGGATTTCTTTCTTAAATTATTTTTTATTTCTTAATCAAAACTTTCGCAACTCACTACCTAGAGCCACATTCTTGCGCTCTCCAGGTTCAACTAGGAACGAATGTCAAGGTGTGCAATGAGGAACGTCAAGATTTGGTTGGTGAAGCAGATGTACCAATGAGAGAGAGAGAGAGAGAGAGAGAACGAGAAAGGTAGAAACAGAAAGTAGCTGGGAGTAATGAAGGAAGATTAAATGAGAAGTAGAAAAGCGAGAGTGCGTAAATGGGGAATTTAAGAGAAATTTAAGAGACAAGCATCGCATGAAAAGAACTCTTGCAAAAGAGAGAGAGAGAGAGAGAGAGAGAGAGAGAGAGAGAGAGAGAGAGAGAGAGAGAGAGAGAGAGAGAGAGAGAGGGAGGGAGAGAGAGGGAGAGAGAGGGGGGGGAGAGAGAGAGGGAGGTAGAGAGAGGGAGAGAGAGAGAGAGAGGGAGAGAGGGAGGGAGAGAGAGGGAGAGAGAGAGGGGGAGGGAGAGAGAGAGAGGGAGAGAGAGAGAGGGAGAGAGAGAGAGAGAGAGGGAGAGAGAGAGAGAGAGGGATATTGGGGGATATCAGAGGCAGAGGCAAAATATGCGCGAAATATTAACCAGGAACATAGTATCACATCAGAAACCATTACATAATGCGTATCCATTCATTCGTGAGTCGTTGACGAGGATAAGAACCGAGAGGCGCGAACCCAACAAATAGATATTTTCCCCATTCCCCCGGACCTCCACGAATTGCGGGGCCGACGTGGTGGTTCTCAGATGGCACGGATACATGGAGGTACCCCACGTCAATTCCATGGGACAGTGTCGAGGAAACTGAGTCGTAAGGGGAAATATTCTTACAATCAGGCAAAATTCGACAATTATTTTGAAAACTTTAGTTTGGACGGGAAATGAAGGTAGTGGCGAAAGAAAAGGAGCTGTTAAGGAAGGACGAGGCCGGGGACAGGCTCAGGGTCACTCCCCGGCAACACACAAACATCATTATCAGCTTCCAACCTGGGAATCCTCCCTGCACATCATCACCAACAGCAAAGAATATCAACGAAAAACAACTCTGCCCACGAGGAGCAATTCAACGTCAAGAAACGCAGGAAGCACAAAACATGCAGCTGAGATCTCAGCAAATTAATTAGCACATCAAACAGGAGCGGCCATTCAGAAAACGAAGAGAAAAGGAGCAAAACAACAAGCAGCTCAAAGGCGCGAATGACCGGATGAAAACTCGGCTGACAACAATGACGATGGGAGTTGGCGGCAGAGAACGGCGCAGACTCTAGAGGCGCGGAAAAGAGAAGATCATAAACGGCGGCGGCGACGCTGATGAAAAACAAACACGGCGCCCGCGCCGTGGAAAGCACTTTGATGACGTGCGAAACATTATCAGGTACGTTAAAATTCAGGATTGCAAAACAATGCAGTAAGAGTAGTAATCAGACGTACTAAATTATGCGACTTATCACAATCATTGACCAGAAATTACGGCCGCGGTAAAGGCCGATGTGATTTCGCTGTTAAGTTTCGCTGCATCTTTTCGTTCTTCAGTTCGACGCGTTTATAATGTTCTTTTTCGTCATGATCCCCGTTCTTGTTTGTTGTTGTTTTTTCTTGCTTCCGCGTAGATGAAATATCAGCTTGTGAGCCCATCCCACTATTCCTGACTATGAGCTGATTTTCCACGGGAAAAAGTGTGAATTTGTTGCGATGGCAATTCAGCGTTTCCCTTGCTATATGTCGCAATGTTTTCCGGCACTACTCCCAGTTCTGCTGGGTAAATCTTAAGCCATTGAACGAGCGATGTTTCCTGTTCCTTCAGATCCAACTGGAAAGTTGCGTCGTTCTTTTCAATTGTCACAGTTCTTCAGGCGAGTTGTGCTTAACTTGAGGCGGAGGAGTGTGGAGTCATTATAAAGCAAAATGCTTGCAATGCGCCATGTTCTTTGTCTTGCGGAATCGATGAGTATTGTTGCCTTGTTTTATTACCATTGTTCCCTCTTATGAATGACCCTCACCGGTTCAGTATTTAATATGCAAATTGATAAGCATGAAAGGCGGCACAGTTTTTCATGTTGTTTTCCTAATCGTTAATATGTCGCTGACGCTCGAAATATCGGGTCTTGTTTACGCAGGATGGATGACCGAAAACTTGTCTAGGTTTCAGGATATGAATAGGATCTATAATTAGCGCTGACTGGTTTCATGATTTCTTAAGCAAATATCTGCTGATCGTGAGCATTTAATCGGAACAACTTCATCCTGCCTTGCATTTTTTTTAATATTCTGTCCGCGCTGTAGAAAGTGCGGACATATCGATTTTCTCTTACTTTGCCTGCCTCAGCCTCTCCCTCGCATTCTTCTGTCTTTCTTCATTACAGCCTGTTTTATTTGCATTTACTTTCCTTTTCCCTATACTTGAATTGTTACGAACACATGGTGTTTGCCATGGAAGTAGCAGTATAATTATAAGCAATTTCACGCTGTTTATTGGGGAATTATTCTATTTTTTGTTTATTTTTTTATGAGCCATAATTTTTTTCGGCACATGCAGACTATAGCTCTCACCTGTAGATGTCTATTTTCTGTCTGGGATGAGGTGCATTTCAATGATTTCTGCTGCGCCAGAGTTTACACCTTTTCGAGTAAATTCAACTGGCCGGAAAAATCCGATTTAATAACCCCTTCCGCTACAAAAAAAAAACTTCTTCTTGTAACGTGCTAATCTTAAGCGCGTAATGCTTGATTTCTCTAAGCAGAGTTGCTAGAACTCTTCATTACTGCCGAGAGTAATTGATGTTAATCATTTAACTGGCGCTGTTTCTTGCTTCTTCCTTTTCTTCTTCTTCATCATGAAATGCTCCATTCCTGCTAGATATCCATTTATTCCCTCGGGTCCGAGATCATCTTTTTTTGCCAAAAATTCCGTTATTGGTCCCATCATTCTTTTAAACTAAAGGGGATTGCCTTCTTATTTTTAAGCGTAGATTTCCTAGACGGATTAATAGAAATGTTACTTGCTTATTTGTTATAGTTTTTTTATTTAAAAAAAATCAGAAATAATTTGCTTTGAAGTAAGGGGTCATGCTATCTTGTTTTGAAGCGTAGTTTTGCTGAAATTGTTAAGGAAATAATACTTGCATATTTCTAATATTATTTTATAGTTAAAAAAATGAATAATAGTCTGTGTTTATATATTTAAAGTGGTTGGCTCGGTTCCGATCGATACGGACGAAGAAGATTGCTCGACTCCGTGTAGTGTGCAGTGGCAGAGGAACAGCAGCAAGGAGGAGGTGGTACACCAGACTCCATCCGCGTCTGCATCTACATTCGACAAAGTAAGAATTGTAAACAACAACGGACAAACGAGTTATTATTTATCATTACTAGCTAGCTATTTTATTTCTAGTGATTTACTCTTCTAAATAGAATAGCACCTTCTTTGTGCCTTGAGATGGGCAGTTATTGGGTGCCTTGGTAGACAGGCAATGTTGGTCTCTCTTTATCGATCTGTTCCTGTAAAGTCCTTCTTTCTCTTCCTCTATCTCTCTCTCTCTCTCTCTCCGCTCTCTCTCTCTCTCTCCGCTCTCTCTCTCTCTCTCCGCTCTCTCTCTCTCTCTCCGCTCTCTCTCTCTCTCTCTCCGCTCTCTCTCTCTCTCTCTCTTCATGTACTCTCTCACCAAAACACTCTGCCGTGTTTGACCTAGAAAGAATTATTTGGGTCATCTCTGGTAAAAAGCGAAATAAATGGTAATGGCCAAGTATCCCCGTGTTTTGGCCAAATAATGGCGCAAGACAACTAGTTTACTGATATTCGTCCTACCATTAATGAACCGTTTCTGCGAAATATTGCAAGTTTTGCACGATTTCACCATTACCTTTGGACCATTCGCTTTTTACCAGAGATGTTGCAGCACAAGCGGAAGAGCGGAGGAGCCGGCAGTGGGTTCGGCGAGGCAGAGACGCAGAGGTTACTTATCTTATCTTATCTTACAATTTATTTATTTATTTAACTTTATCGGAGCCTCAATATACTTCTAACATTAAAGAGTAGTTATGTTAATCTACAAAAAAAAACATATATAAATTTTGTTTTAAATTATTTATATGGTGTCAAGAGGCTATGCTGCCCCGAAAATCTCTCGTCGTCGTTTCCGTAGTCGTTTATGGTGGACTTGTTCCTTGACACCCGTTGCAAAGATCGATTCTGTTGGTCGAAGACTGTTGGCTCTTCTGTTTGCGAGATAATCGAAGAAATCGCCTTCGAATTCGCTGTCCCCCTCTTCCCTTGCCGGCCCCAATGCCCTTCCCCCCTACATGGCTCCTTATTGGCCGTAGAATACGGGGTGCCAATTGCCCCCCTCCATCGCGAGATTCGCCTTATTTTCTGTTGTGGTTACTCGACATTGTCGGCCCTTGCTCTTATCATGCAAATGTCCCTCGCCCCCTTTATGCTCTCTCTCTCTCTCTCTCTCTCTCTCTCCCTCCCTCTCTCTCTCTCCCTCTCTCTCTCCCTCTCTCTATCTCTCCCTCTTTTTCTCTCCAAACTGTATATTTGCCCCTTTGTCAGGATTTGTTCCTAGTGTTTTTCACAAGAATTCTGAAAGAGATGGACTGTGTTGTCCTCGTGCCTGCTTATCAAGTGCTACATAGAAGCAGTTTATTTTATTTTTTAACCCGTGATTTTCTTCTGTTTTGAGAGAATTGTATGCCTTCTGATCAATCAGGGAACAGTGGCTAGTTGAGAAGAGAGAAAGGGGGGGGGGGTTAGACAGGGTGAGCGAGTAGAAGAGATACAGAGATAGGGAGAGAGAGAGAGAGTAGAAGAGATACAGAGAGAGGGAGAGAGAGAGTAGAAGAGATACAGAGAGGGAGAGAGAGAGGAGAAGAGATACAGAGAGGGAGAGAGAGAGAGATGCGCGGATCCCATTATTCAGTGAACAGTCTGCCATCAAGCGCTCCTCTCTCTCTCTCTCTCTCTCTCTCTCTCTCTCAACTCCCTTTCTTCATTTGATTGTCAACTGCACTTGTTCTCTTCTCATTTTCCCCCTCCCATTCCGCTAATACTTTCTCTGTTTCTCTAACCGTTTTTCCCTCACCACCAGCATCCCTCACGCCCTCTACATTTTCAGAATGTTTAACATGGGATTCAGAATCGAATCATAGATGCGGGGAGTGGTGCATAAAAAGCCTACAACCGGAACGCGCAAGCCATTTTCCGTGTTTGAGTGGGGGGAGAAAGAGTCATTGAGCGGCCTCTGATAGGAATTCGAACAGAGTTATGAAAGAAAAATCAGGAAGCATCAAAACTTGCTCATTTCGAATGAAGCCGACCAGAAGTCCCACACACCGTAGTTTTGGCCCATTTGGAATGTGCTTTCCCCTTCAAACAATCTCGGTTAATTATATTCTTCTTTAGTCCGATGGCCGACTTCCCACTGCTGAGTATCACGGCTGGATTGAGGTGCCGAGAGGACGAAGGCGGTTACGTTCTCCGGCTCCTGAGCGGAGCCGTCAAGAGTACGGTAGACGGCAAGCCGGTTAAGGTACGGTTCATTCGTAAAATATTTTTTCTGCAAAAGATCGATATAAAAGATTTGAATTGAGTTTGAAAGCAATACATCAATCCATTTCTTCTTTTATTTTATCGAAAAACGATGCTTTGGCATTTTGAAATTGATGTCTACACATTTTTCTAATATAGAATTCACGCTCTAGCATTCTACACTTTTTTCGTGTCTTCTCTTATCACCTGAAAGGAGTGCCCTTTTTTATTATCATTTTTTTCATTCACTATTTTTTTGAGAGGCGAAGAAGTAGCGCTGGATCCACTCGGTCTCTCTCTCTCTCTCACTCTCTGTCTGTCTATCTCTCTCTCTCTCTCTCTCTCTCTCTCTTCATTTCATCTGCTCTATTTCTCTATCTCTCTCTGTAAACGACAACAAGCAAACGAGTTATTATTTATCATTACTAGCTAGCTGTTTTATTTCTAGTGATTTAGTCTTCCAAACACAATAACATCTTCTTTGTACCGTGAGATGGGTGCTTTGTTGCAGTACAACCGGAAGAGCGATGCTCTCCTGAAGAAGTGGCAGGCGATCATTCGAGTTGGACGAGGAGCCGGCAGTGGGTTCGGCGAGGCAGAGACGCAGTTACTTATCTTGTCTTACAATTTATTTATTTATTTAACTTTATTGGAGCCTCAATATACTTGCAACATTAAAGAGTAATTATGTTAATCTACAAAAAAAAACATATATAAATTTTTTTAAATTATTAATATGGTGTCAAGAGGCTATGCTACCCCTAAAATCTCTCATCGTCAATTCCGAGTTAGCCTTTTATGGTGGACTTGTTCCTTGGCAAATGTAGCAGAGATCGATTGCCTCACCCCTTGTCGGGCATTGCTGTTCGATGCAAATGATACTACCCCCTTTATTTTCTATCGCTATTTCGCTCTCTCTCTCTCTCTCTCTCTCTCTTTTTTCTCTCTCCCTCTTTCTCTCTCTCTCTCTCTCTCTCTCTCTGTCTCTCAATTTCGATTGTTATTCTGAAGGAATTTTAGGATGGAGTATGTTGTAATCGCTCCTATTTCTCAAATGCTACATAGAAGCTATTTATTTTTTATATATGCTTTTTTTAACTCGTGAATTCCTTTAGAAAAGCTTTTGAGGAATTTTGATGAAATAGAGAGAGAAATGAGAATAGAAGAGACAGAACGGCTCCAGTTTTGAGAGTACGATCGATAATTGTTTGCCTTCTGATCAAATGGGGAACAGTCGCTGGTTGAGAAAGAGAGAGAGCTTGTCACCCATTTCCCTCGTCTCCAAGATGCTTTCTCTCCCACCTCCGCTCTTTCGAGATTTCCTTATTTTTCCCTCGAAATTAGAAGTATATACTATATTCTATATGAAAGTCGATTTATTTTCTCTCGCTCTCTCTCTCTCTCTCTCTCGCTCTCTCTCTCTCTCTCTGGTCTATATCTTTTTCTCTCTATTCCTCTATATCTCTTTTTCGCTCGCGCTCTCCCGTTCTCTCTCTCTCTCTCTCGTTCTTTCTTTCTCTCTCTCTCCCTCTCTTTTCTTTGTGCTTTTATGACACTAACTTTGTTTGAGTATTTACGGGTGGACCCTGGGGGGCGCATTCTGGCCACAGCTATGTCAATGACAGTTTGAGCCCCATGGTGTATGCTGGCGTGGAAGAACTTCATTACTCATCGGTGAATCGATTCTCAATAATAATTATAATAAGTTACATTCTGGCGCTGACGATGAGTAATTTTATTTTTTATTCTTGTTTCTCCTATTTTTATCTGCGAGTGTTACTGTAATACAAGGGAAATTAGTGGAAGTAGGAGCTGAAATTAAAAATATATTTATATGTTAAATTAGATGCTAAAAATTAAGGATATTGACTGAAGTGGTTGCAAAATATTAAATTAATAGGATGGCCTCTCTTTATTAGCTACTAATTGATATATGATATTGTATTTCTTACAAGGCTATGTAAAATCGGCCTTTTTACTAGTTTATAGCTTATTATGCGGTAAAAGTTTAAAAAATTCTTTGATCCTAAAAAAAGAATGCTTATCTTCAGGTTGGCTACGGAATCCTGGCCGAGATGTGCGTGGCGTTCACTTTCTACTGCCCGGCCATCGACCTCGAGATGTGTAAGAGCGCCATCAACAGTCTCCACCGATTCTTCCAGGACCCGTACGCAATAGAAATTGATTACTCTATTGACTTGAATCTTGTTTATTGATTTTGTGAATTTGCAAGTTCGTTATTAGCTCTTCTTTTTAGCTTAAAAAAATATTTGTTAAGAGTATTAGTAAAAGAAAGCTCGTTTAAAATAAGAAAATTAAAGAGGGATTTCTTTCCAGAGGCCTTCTCTGTCGATCGCGGAAAAGATCCGGGCCGTAGAGTGGGACGAGGAGAATGTCCGCGATCTCGCAGAGCACTTCCGCCCTCTCTCCCCTCAATATGAAATTCACTAGGGCAGACGAGAACACCTTCCCAGGCAGCCGGATTAATTTTTTTTAATAGTTTGTATTTATTTTACAGTTTTTGTGCTTAGTTGCTTAAAAGATTAATTAACAGTTCTTGCAATTTCTTTAAACACACATCATATATGTCTCTCATTTATTCCGTGCTTGAAAAGATTTCTTTTTGCTGGTAGATATAACTTTAGACATGTTGTTGATCAATTAATTGCCTGCACTGTTTTGTTTATTAATTTCGCGTGCCTCTTTCAATGCTATAAAGTGTGATTTTTGCTATTCAGGCCGAGATTGCATAGTAAGAGCAGGAGAAAGAGGCTCAGGTTGGAGATGTTGTCGTTTGTGGTTATGTCATGGCTGACCTCTTATTGTATGATGTTCTGAGATTCTGTTGACTGGAGACTTTTTGAAGACAAAAATGGCAGAGGTATCCGGTTTGTAGTTCAGTACTGGAGAGCTTTTTTGGATGCCACATCGAGAGCAGATCTCGTAGCAGAGAGAAGTAGAGGGAGTGAGGATATTCTAATTTTTCCTAATGGGAGAAGACCGCATCCAATGAGTTTCTTGATCTGTTCAGTGTTGGGAAAACAGTCGTCCATCTCTCTGGTTTCATGCCGCTATCAATCCCTCATCCACTTGCTTTTTTCCTCTCTCCCTACCTCTCTCTCCCTCGTTCTTTCTCTCTTTCTACTGCACTCTTTCTATCTCGTTGTCTCGCTCCCCCTTTTCTATCTCTCCCCCTCCTCTCTCTCACTCACTCTCTCTCTCTCTCTCTCGCTCTCTCTCTCTCTGGTCTATATCTTTTTCTCTCTATTCCTCTATATCTCTTTTTCGCGCTCTCCCGTTCTCTCTCTCTCTCTCGTTCTTTCTTTCTCTCTCTCTCCCTCTCTCTTTCTTTCTCTCCTTCTCTCTACTTCTCATATGCATAATGCATCTACTTCGCGAACGAGTTATTCGAAATTCCTAGGCTTTCTTTAAAAAAAATTCGACGACGCATTTGGAGGTCTTATTTTTCCAAAAAGAAAGAAATGAGGAATAAATTACTATAGTTGTGATAGAGCCGATTTCTTCGATCGTTCACTCTCGCCGACGGGCACTGCGCATTGAACATGGTGTTCAACTCCTGATGAGAGAAAGAGAGAGAGCGAGAGAGAGAGAGGGAGAGGGAGAATAATTCGATGGTGGCTGTAGTTTCTTCTTTGGAGGTATGCTTCCTCTCACCATCCCTTTTTTCAATCCCTTACAATCTGTTTCTCTGTTTCTCTCTTGCTCTCTCTCTCTCTTTCTCTCTCTCCATGCCCGTGCATCACTCTCGACTTCCCCCGCCGCGCAGGCTCCGCAGGCTTTGTCGAGATATTCTTGAATGTCCTCGATATAATCCTCATGTGGCTCGCGTTTCCCGTGTGGTCGATTCTATGAAAATGATGTTTCACTCGTAACAATGATGAGAAAATCATAGTTGTAATGTCGTCTGACAGGAGTCGTCTTTGTCTACCAAAAAAGGATAACGATGAAAATTCTCTGTCGATTTCTAAGGTCAAATATTTCTTTGAGATTTGCTGTTCCGTCAAACTGACGGTGGACAAGGTGTTCGATAACTCACTGAGCAGCTACATTATATGATGCCTTTTCTCATCCACAGGTTCATTTTAAGCGGGCCTTTTCTAAGCGTCCTTGGTTGATTGGCTGATGTTCGGTGATTTCTCTTGGAGTTTGATGAGGAACGACGACGGCTTCTACCCTGCAGTCGGTCCGATGTTCATGTACTAGAAAGTCAGCACGAATTTGCCTGCCTTTTGCCCTTTGTCGTAATCTCTCTCTCTCTCTCTCTCTCTTTCTCTCTCTCTCTCTCTCTCTCTCTCTCTCTCTCTCTCTCTTTTTCGCTCTCTCCTATTTTTTTAGTCACTAATTTTTTTCTGCCTCACTCTCTATTCGTTTTCCAACAAACCCTCTCTCCCACTTCGAAGAAATCTCCAATCACTATCGATCGCTGCTCTGATGTGAGTGCCATCAAGGGGCAAGGCATGACGAGTAAATCGACATGAACGTCTTGAACTCGACTGTCATGGTTGCTCGAAACAGCGTGTCAACGCGAAATTACTAGGATGCATTTTTAAATTTATTAACCAAAACGAATAAATATTTTAAAGTTGTGGAAACAGCACAATTATTTATATCATATCTTCGTGACCGTGAACAAAAAAAAGAGAGATGAGAGGGAATCGAAGAGAGATGAGAGAGAGAGAGAGAGAGTACGAGTGAGTGCGAGGGAGAGACCGCGAAAGCTTGAGAGAAAGGGAGAGAGAGAGTACGAGTGAGTGCGAGGGAGAGACCGCGAAGAAAGAAATAGAGAGAGAGAGAAAGAGAGAGGAAGAGCGAAAGCTAGTGAGCATTCCGAATGTGCAGTTTATTTTACATGCAAACATGAAAAATGAAAAAATTTTTACTCCTCATTAATTAATTTTTGGAAAAAAGAGAAATGCAAATGAGACGGCGAAGTTTTATATATTTTTTATCCGAAGAATATTTATTGCATCGCATGCGAAGTTGAAGCCTTGTGAACATGAGAAGCAGATAGGTAGAGAGAGAGAGAAAGTGAGAGAGAGAGAAAGAGTGGGAGGAGAGATGAGAGAGAGAGAATAGAAAGAGAGCGAGGTATAGAAAGAGTGGGGGGGGGAGATAGAGAGGGGGCCGAGGAGAACGGAATATAAAGCTAAATTACAAGGAATAAACTGGGATATACATATCTTCGTGGCCGTGAATTTGGAGAACTCTCTCTCTCTCTCTCTCTCTCTCTCTCTCTCTTTCGTCCTCCCCTCTCTCTCTCTCCCTCTCCCCTTCCTCTATCTTTTTGTCTCTCTCCTCTCCAAATTTTGCCATTAGCAGTCCAAAGACTAGAGCAATCAAGGCCACCCAGCAGATGAAAGCGAAAAAGCGAAGATTAAAGTAGCGGCCTTGTTGTCGCGACGCGTTCATTCCAAATCTATGTTGTTGTTAGTATTTGATTTCAAGACTCTCCACTCTTTACCTCACTCTCCCTCTCTCTCTCTTCTCTCCCTCTCTCCTTTCTCCCTCTCTCTCTTTTTTTTCTCTTTCTCGCTTTTCTCTTTCCCAAACGATATCTTTATTAGCACCACAAAAGTAGTGCATCTGAATAGATTTTAATATGTTTTATAAATCTTATAAAATTCTGGCATCCAATGTCCCATTGTAAATCTCAACGTCGTCATTAACAACCAACAATTGAATGATCGCAGAGCGTTGAGTTTGGTGTAATGCACTGAAGAGATACAGAGTGTATCTGTGAGAGAGATAAAGATAGACAGATCAAGACAGAGGGGGACGGAAAGATAGAAAGCAAGAGATAGAGAGTGTATCTGTGAGAGAGAGAAAGATAGACAGATCAAGACAGAGGGGGACGTAAAGATAGAAAGCAAGAGATACAGAGTGTATCTGTGAGAGAGAAAGATAGACAGATCAAGACAGAGGGGGACGGAAAGATAGAAAGCAAGAGATAGAGAGTGTATCTGTGAGAGAGAGAAAGATAGACAGATCAAGACAGAGGGGGACGTAAAGATAGAAAGCAAGAGATACAGAGTGTATCTGTGAGAGAGAGAAAGATAGACAGATCAAGACAGAGGGGGACGGAAAGATAGAAAGCAAGAGATAGAGAGTGTATCTGTGAGAGAGAGAAAGATAGACAGATCAAGACAGAGGGGGACGGAAAGATAGAAAGCAAGAGATAGAGAGTGTATCTGTGAGAGAGAAAGATAGACAGATCAAGACAGAGGGGGACGGAAAGATAGAAAGCAAGAGATAGAGAGTGTATCTGTGAGAAAGAGAAAGATAGACAGATCAAGACAGAGAGGGACGGAAAGATAGAAAGCAAGAGATAGAGAGTGTATCTGTGAGAGAGAGAAGGATAGACAGATCAAGACAGAGGGGGACGGAAAGATAGAAAGCAAGAGATAGAGAGTGTATCTGTGAGAGAGAGAAAGATAGACAGATCAAGACAGAGGGGGACGGAAAGATAGAAAGCAAGAGATAGAGAGTGTATCTGTGAGAGAGAAAGATAGACAGATCAAGACAGAGGGGGACGGAAAGATAGAAAGCAAGAGATAGAGAGTGTATCTGTGAGAAAGAGAAAGATAGACAGATCAAGACAGAGAGGGACGGAAAGATAGAAAGCAAGAGATAGAGAGTGTATCTGTGAGAGAGAGAAGGATAGACAGATCAAGACAGAGGGGGACGGAAAGATAGAAAGCAAGAGATAGAGAGTGTATCTGTGAGAGAGAGAAAGATAGACAGATCAAGACAGAGGGGGACGGAAAGATAGAAAGCAAGAGATAGAGAGTGTATCTGTGAGAGAGAGAAAGATAGACAGATCAAGACAGAGGGGGACGTAAAGATAGAAAGCAAGAGATACAGAGTGTATCTGTGAGAGAGAGAAAGATAGACAGATCAAGACAGAGGGGGACGGAAAGATAGAAAGCAAGAGATAGAGAGTGTATCTGTGAGAGAGAGAAAGATAGACAGATCAAGACAGAGGGGGACGGAAAGATAGAAAGCAAGAGATAGAGAGTGTATCTGTGAGAGAGAGAAAGATAGACAGATCAAGACAGAGGGGGACGGAAAGATAGAAAGCAAGAGATAGAGAGTGTATCTGTGAGAGAGAGAAAGATAGACAGATCAAGACAGAGGGGGACGGAAAGATAGAAAGCAAGAGATAGAGAGTGTATCTGTGAGAGAGAGAAAGATAGACAGATCAAGACAGAGGGGGACGGAAAGATAGAAAGCAAGAGATAGAGAGTGTATCTGTGAGAGAGAGAAAGATAGACAGATCAAGACAGAGGGGGACGCAAAGATAGAAAGCAAGAGATACAGAGTGTATCTGTGAGAGAGAGAAAGATAGACAGATCAAGACAGAGGGGGACGGAAAGATGGAAAGCAAGAGATAGAGAGTGTATCTGTGAGAGAGAGAAAGATAGACAGATCAAGACAGAGGGGGACGGAAAGATAGAAAGCAAGAGATACAGAGTGTATCTGTGAGAGAGAGAAAGATAGACAGATCAAGACAGAGGGGGACGGAAAGATAGAAAGCAAGAGATAGAGAGTGTATCTGTGAGAGAGAGAAAGATAGACAGATCAAGACAGAGGGGGACGGAAAGATAGAAAGCAAGAGATACAGAGTGTATCTGTGAGAGAGAGAAAGATAGAAAGATCAAGACAGAGGGGGACGGAAAGATAGAAAGCAAGAGATAGAGAGTGTATCTGTGAGAGAGAGAAAGATAGACAGATCAAGACAGAGGGGGACGGAAAGATAGAAAGCAAGAGATAGAGAGTGTATCTGTGAGAGAGAGAAAGATAGACAGATCAAGACAGAGGGGGACGGAAAGATAGAAAGCAAGAGATAGAGAGTGTATCTGTGAGAAAGAGAAAGATAGACAGATCAAGACAGAGGGGGACGGAAAGATAGAAAGCAAGAGATAGAGAGTGTATCTGTGAGAGAGAGAAAGATAGACAGATCAAGACAGAGGGGGACGGAAAGATAGAAAGCAAGAGATAGAGAGTGTATCTGTGAGAGAGAGAAAGATAGACAGATCAAGACAGAGGGGGACGGAAAGATAGAAAGCAAGAGATACAGAGTGTATCTGTGAGAGAGAGAAAGATAGACAGATCAAGACAGAGGGGGACGGAAAGATAGGAAGCAAGAGATAGAGAGTGTATCTGTGAGAGAGAGAAAGATAGACAGATCAAGACAGAGGGGGACGGAAAGATAGAAAGCAAGAGATAGAGAGTGTATCTGTGAGAGAGAGAAAGATAGACAGATCAAGACAGAGGGGGACGGAAAGATAGAAAGCAAGAGATAGAGAGTGTATCTGTGAGAAAGAGAAAGATAGACAGATCAAGACAGAGGGGGACGGAAAGATAGAAAGCAAGAGATAGAGAGTGTATCTGTGAGAGAGAGAAAGATAGACAGATCAAGACAGAGGGGGACGGAAAGATAGATAGCAAGAGATAGAGAGTGTATCTGTGAGAGAGAGAAAGATAGACAGATCAAGACAGAGGGGGACGGAAAGATAGAAAGCAAGAGATAGAGAGTGTATCTGTGAGAGAGAGAAAGATAGACAGATCAAGACAGAGGGGGACGGAAAGATAGAAAGCAAGAGATAGAGAGACAGACAGAGAGAGTGAACGAGATGTGCAAAAATTTTAAATGTGCAAAAGTGGATTCTAAATATTTCTGCGTTACGAAATTATCTCTGATGATCGCGCAATAACTCGAGAGATGAGGGCGAGAGAAAGAAATAAAGAGCAAGAGAGTGAGAGAGAGAGGAGGAGGGAATTAGAAAGAGAGAAAGAGAGAATGAGAGAGAGAGAAAGAGAGAATGAAAGAGAGAGAGAAAGAGAGAATGAGATAAATCGAGATAAGCTTCTCCCCTGAGGCTGATCCCGACTGGTGAACAAAAGTATAATATTCTAATTTTTTCTATGGCATTATAAATGGCCAAAAGTGGATCGCACAGTAACTCATAGATGAGGAAGAGAGAGAAAGAGAGAGAGAGCGAGAGAAAATGATTGAGCTATTATTCCTCGACACCGTAACATCTAGTTCATTCTCGTCTATGGGGGATGTCGAGCAACTTCATTACTTGGGTTTCCTTTCTCTTGCTCTCTCTCTCTCTCTCTCTTTCTCTCTCGCTCTTTCTCTACTCCCCCGCTCTCTCTCTCTCTCTCTCTCTCTTTCTATCCTCTCTCTCTCTCTCTCTCTCTCTTCGCCTGACAATGAGGCTTATACGGACTGATTAAAAAAAATGTTTTTTTTTCTAATGTTCACAAGGCATCTACTTCGCGGGCGATGTAACCAATCTTTTTGAAGAGACCGAACAAGAGACAGAGAAGAACTAGAAGAAGAAGAAGAATCAATGGTTTGAGGGGCTACATTTCAATTAATCAACGATTTGTGAGAGGAGAAGAGGAGACTAGAGAGAGAGAGAGAGAGAGAGAGAGGGCGAGAGAGAGAGAGAGAGAGATTGAATTTGAGCAAGAGAGTAGAAAAGGGCGGCGCCGCTTCACCTTCTCCCTCACCGATGACTCCCTGCCAGTCGGAGTCCGAAGCAGCGACTCTGACTGCAGACATCGAAGACGAATAAGAACGGTGCAGTGAGAAAGAGAAGGAGGTCAGAGATTGTGCAGAGCGAATGCGGCCACTGCTTCAGCTTCGAATGCGGGAATGAATGGCACGAGCCAGTGAACTGCCGCCTGCTGAAGTTGTGGCCGAAGAAGTACAGCGACGACTCGGAGACTAGCAATAGGATCAATTCCAAGGAGTATCCCAAGTGCCTGTCCTACTGTAGGAGCGATTCCCTTCCCTTTTCATAATTCGCTAGTAAGATTCTAAAATAGAGTAAAAACTACTACAAACCTACTGAATATGATTAAAACTTCAATCAAGAAAAAAAATTGGCGTGTGGCGTGCAAAAAATTTCGACCGATTGACGTGGTGCAATAAATCACTTTTTAAGGGCGTGCAGCGTGCAAAAAGTTAACTGCCTAAAAGATGATTATTAGAACCGCGACCGTGTAATGAAGTTAACTAAGGATTACAGTATATCAGACTATGTGCTGGTTCTGGTATCTGTAGTTGTGTCTGACATGGTGAAGAGGAGGGAGGGGGCAGCCGCCCTCTCTCGGTGGCGCTCTCGACTCGACTGTCTCGCACTCCCGCATCGCCGTTCTTCTCTCGGCTGGTAGTTGTTCCGCACCCGATTCGGGGCGGGCTCTCCTGTACCATGACAATAGCTAACTTCCGTCAAGTAAATCCATCAGCACATTGACTCGATAACCGAAAGTTAATATAAAAAATTTGCTGTTTTAGTTCACGAGGAGCCGACCTCTTCCATAGGAAAGGGCAATTTGTCGGCGTTCTCATATTTACCTTCGCCGTTAGTTTATCCATTTCGTTTGCATTTTTCTATGGTTTCCATTCAATGCTGATAATAAGAATATATGTATGTACATAATTTCTTAAGAATGCGAGGTAAGCCCATTAATTAGTTCGATATGCCTGTGGCGGTGCAAGACGCAATTCTCATGCTATTAGAGATTAACGCAGTGAATGCTCTGACATGGTACTCTGCTCATTTGGTCGCGTATGAATTGCGTATTTTCTGGACGGTTACCTGGAAACAGTGAAGAAAGTTGTTTTTACTATCACAAACAGGAGAATCCACCTGGCGTTGCAAATTATCTTTAACTTCTCAGCACGCATTCCAGTGAACATTGCGCGCTCGACTGAATTAATTGCCTGTTTCGAGCCGTCTTTATGCGCAACCTGAGATTTCTTCGAAAAAAAAAAACTTTACGATATATATTATAGATATATAGTTTAAGGAGGTATCCGGGGAATAACTAACCTAGGTTTTTTTCTATATGGATAAGATCTTCTTAGCGTAAAAACATATCCTGATAATTTGAGCGATTTTCTTTCATTACATTCTGAGCAAAAGTAACGTGAAATCTGGCGGGTAGAGAATTAGATACGGTTGGTCATAGCCGCCCTCCTATTTCACATGCTCTCTCGACCGGACGACAGGCAACTTTTTGAGCGCGCCCATTCAAAGTGGTTCTCTACCGCTACTGTATAATTATTCACCAGATACTTCCTTTAATACATACTCGATCAAACAGCAAACTCCATAGTTTACAGCTTTCCGGCCGTCACGAGATCTTGCTCGGCACCTACCACCAAGGCAACACGTACACGAGGCTCGACAAGTCCAACTTTGCCTTCCAGAATTAGAAGTGTATTTTTCTGATTTTTTTTATTAATGAAATAATTGCTATGTTGACTGGATGAAAAAGATAGTTTTTCATTATCGATTGATTGAGGCGCTCGCCCTTCGGTGATCAAAAACTCTGCGCCATGCGTCAAGCAGAACTCGTCCGGAAAGTGGTTCCAGTCCTGCTGCAAGAAAGTGGCCGCCACCGTGTGCAAGAAGCCCGCAGGGAAGGCATAGGGGTCCTCCATCAGGGGGTCTTTGGGGTATATCAAGGACCTTTAGGGTTCATAGAGAGCCTCCAACTGTAACTCATCTTCTTTCATCTCGAAGTTCTCACTCACGTAATTTTCTCACTTGAGTCACTGATAAGATTGAGAAAAAAGATTGAGATAAGTGGAACTACATAAATAAAGAACGCAAACTACTAATAAAATCTCTAGAGGCATATAACCGTCGACTAACTTACATATTATGTTTATAATTTATGTACATACATACATACACATGCATAGAACTCTCCAGAGTTCGAGAAAGTAAACACAAAAACTATATCTTTGTGATAAAGCATAGATAATGAAAGATAAAGTCCCTGTGTGATAAAGCATACTAGATCTTATGGAATTACTTGTCGGTAGATACTTTGGAAGTTTACTTTTGCTAGTGCCCAGTAGTATGAATTGTAATTAAACCTTGTCCAATATGAAAATTTCTCTCGCCATTTTATATTGCGTTTTTTATGTTGACAGGTGAGAAGCGAATCTTTTATTAGAGGATCGAAACGACTTTTTATTCACTATTTATGGTGCGCATGTGTGGGCATACATGAATTACTCTAAAATGAAAAAGATTTATATATTCAAGAATATATAAGAAGGAAACGGAACAAGAGGTAAAGGCATAGTAATAACATAGAAGAGGTACAAATTGAGGTCGTGTACAAATTTGTATATCAGGAGATTAGTGTTCAAAAAAAATTCAGTTGGGTTCAGCCGTTCCTGTCCGTTACCAAAAGAAGAGAAGGCACGTTTTCTTTGAAAAAAAAACAGGCAGGAAAATTGGATTAAGCGGCTGAAATGACAATCACACACATATCCCTCTTCAATTGGAATGTTTGTAGAATTTTACATGAGATTCTTTTATGTAGAACATCTACTTATGAATTTCTTTTTTTAATCGCGTGCTAATTCAACAAAATTTATCTCAGAAAATTGCCGTACCCAAGTACAACGAAACATAGAAATGATTGATAGGTCTGACAGATAGGAAGGACCCAAAGATGGACCCGAGATGTCCTCCTTAGGCAGCTGGCTACTTGCACACGGTGGCAGCCACTTTCTTGCAGCACGACTGGAACCACTTTCCGGCGCCGTTCTGCTTGACACACGGCGACGAATTCTTGATCTCCGTCGGGCGGGCGCCTCAACGAATCAATAATAGAAAATAAGAAATCGATTGTGTTCGTCTTGTAAATCGTCAATCTGTGTCAAATGAAGAAGATAAAACTGCCACGATACCCTCCCAGTTCTGGAAGGCAAAGGGCGACTTGTTGAGCCAATAATTTTTATTTATTCATTTTAGAAGTCCTTCAAAGAACCCCGATGCCTTTCATCTTGCCTTCACCCACCGGGGTTACATAATTCGAAACAGAGGCAAAGCTGTAACCATTGGTTGTAACTGAAGGAGGACGAGTGAGTAACTCTTAAGGCACCACAGGGGAAGGTTGTTTGTTAACAGGTGCGGTGTACATAAATATTCACTGCTACTCTCGTTGCTTGATCCGAGGCTGTCACGATAACCGTATTGGTATGTGTATATGGAAAGTTGCTATTCTAACAAGCCATAAACCCAAGATTCTCTGTTTCATTTACTGACACTTGGCTGACAGTTTACAAAAAGCTCTTTGAACGCAAGTTTCTGCAAAAACTTGAAACATCCTTGCGTGATAACTCTTCAATATTTGCTGACTACGCATTGCTCTATCTCTTCGTCTCTCTAATTGTCGTCAAACTCTCGAATCACTCTCTCTTTTAATCCCTCTGTCCTCTTGACTCTCAAAAAGCTTCTTTCATCAATGTCACCATCTTCTTCTTTACCGTCAGATCGTTTCCCAAGCACCAGAACACCATGGCTGCTCGTCCGTTCTTGCATTGCCTCCTGAATCAACTCCACGTCGATGTCGCCTCGTCACGAGGGGATATCCTTTGAAGATATGCTCTTATTCATCATTCTTCATGTCTATGTATCTTTTTTGAGATGGAATGAACACAAGTTGTATATGAAGTGCAAATTCGTGTCAAAGCAGTTTTCAACTACTTTTAAGTTCACAAGTGAAATGAACTCGTGATACTTTCGAGTTACGTTGCACCGAAGATTATTCAAAACAAAAGTCGAAAAGGCGGCTGAAGTTGAGTTTTTGAGTCATTCATCTACTTTAACCGCCGGGCGCGCGGTCGGCCTTCTCCCGCTCTCTAGTAGCCTCGATGTCGCGTGATTTAAAGGCCAAGGTTAATTTACAAAGAATGCCAAGTCATCACAAATTGAGGGAAAAGTGCTCAATTTTAGAATTGTCCGAGTAATGAGCTCCAGAAAGGCTGCTTGCTCAAGGGTGACATCTCAAGGTTTGATATGCGTTATTTAAAATGTAATCGATAATTTAACATCAATTAATTTCAGTTACACCATCCAGAGGTTCATCAATTCTGGCCAAGCGGGGGACATCTACGAGGTTTCGACGATATTCTTTGCCTTCAATTTATCAAGAATTGTGCAGAATGTGTAATTCTCGTTAAAAGCTAATCGCAACCGCAAAAAAGTGATTTACTCCTGTGATAAAATTGAAGCAAGCCATTTTTGATAATTTCATGAATACTTTTTCTTCTTTAGGCAGCCAAAGTTGGCGGCGAAGGCGAACTGCAAGCAGTCAAAATCGAAAGCAGTCCTGAGACAATGGAGCTTTTCAGGGTGTGGAGTGGGGGGGGAGGTCCAAGGATGAGGAAATTTGAAGGGAGATAACAATCAATCATGACCACTGGTCATGCTAAACAGTGGAGATGAGGGTTGCACGTTATTGATCTGTAACTGCTTATGAAGAAGACATAGACATGACACCCTCAATGTATACCCGCGCGTCTAAATCCTTAACTATTTATGTAAACAAATGATTTGCATGTGTGGAAGGAGAAGAAACAAGCCACTTTTACTAAATGTCCGGAATAGTAATTACTAATGATTGAATTTGTATTTCAATTTTCAAAGAAATTAATTTCTGATGAATGACTGAACGGAAATTCTCCTAGTACGTAAATACGTATTTGCGTTACAGACCGAGTTGAAGACCCTGCAGGAATGTGCGACCATAAAGGCTCCCGAGCAGAAACGCCATTTCCTTCGCATCCTCGACAATGGTGCGGAAAAGCTAATTTTTTTTAAGAAGCTTGACTTTATCTTTAACAATTTTGCTGCTGCAGGCACCACCGACAATCTCCGTTTCGTGGTGCTGAATCTGGTGGGTCCCACGGTGCGCGAGCTGATCAAGAGGAACGGCCCTCTCAAGTGTGTATAATCCTTCATTAAAAGGCGGAAAAGCGAATTTGCACACCAAAAAATAAGTTTCTATTGAAAACTCTCCAGAGCATCATCAGCGGTCCGCGTGGGGATGCAGTCAATCGAGGGCATTGCTGGACTCCACTCCATTGGCTACGTCCATCGGTTCGTCTTGAGATCACGAATCTCGAGCATTCTGGAAACACTTTCAGTGAGGTTCGCCCTCACAACTTCGCCACACAAGGAGAAATGATCGTGGTGATCGGCCTCTTCTCTGCGCGCAAATACGTCGACCAAGACGGAAAGCTCAAGTCAGCCTCTTGGTAGCCAATCTCCAGAGGTGAACGACAATATCCTTCGTGTCAGGCCAGCGAAGATGCGGACGCGCTTCGTGGGCGTGACGCGCTACGCGTCTCGCTCCAGTCACCAGCAACGCGAGCTCGTGCGTGCGGACGACCTCGAGTCATGGATCTACATGGTGTACGAGGTGAGCAACAGCTTCTTCTTCTTGAGACCAGTGCTCAACATTCCTTTTGAGCTCTTTGACGAGAACGCCCTGACCTGGCGCAACATGGCAGAGAATGAACAAGTCGCAGAGGAGAAGATCAAATTCTTCCAAAAGTACAAACAGTGTTAGCACGCTCTGATTTCTGCCTCATGGGTTCCATCCAATCTCTCTCTTTCTCTAACCCATCCCTCTCCATTTCTCTTTCTCTAGCCTCTCTCCATTCCCCATCTCTTTCTCTAACCCATCCACCCATCCCTCTCCATCTCTCTTTCTCTAGCCTCTCTCCATTCCCCCTTCACTCTTCAGCCGATAAGCCGGACTCGCTGCCGGTCGACCTGAAGCGCCTCGTGACGTACGTGGATGAGCTGGAGCTCACGCATATCCCTGACTACATTTTCATGCGGCAGGTCCTCCTCGACGTTGCCGCGCGCAAGGCGGTCAGTTCATTCTTTCTCCTTCTGCTTGCTTTCACTAGGAATTTCGTTTCTTGCAGCTCAACCTACAGGAGCCGTTCGAGTGGCAGCTGCCGCAGCCAGAAGAGTCGCCTTCCAAGGCAAGTCCACTTCTGTTGGCCAGAGAAAGTTCACTTGTGGAAACTTCAAAAAGTTACAGTTTCTCCTTAAGAAATGAAAAAAGCTGAAAATATTAATTATCAAATGAATGAACAAGTTGCCAGGAGCACCAGGGAGGACGCAAGAAGCAGTCGGCTGCGGTGGCGTCGAATAAGAGCCGCGAGAACAAGCCGAATCGCATCGGAAGAGACAAGAGACAGTCCTTCACGTGCGTCTCCATTCCTTCCTGTATTCTCCATTCCTACTCTAAGTTTGTTGAATTCGCAGTGATTCGGTCAAGCGCGTTAACAAGAAGTCGGTCGCTGAGAAGAAGGCAACGAAATCGGTGGTGAAGCGGCGATCGTCAGTCGATTCCTTCTTAACAAATCGATAATGAGATTCCAAAGAGTAGAAATCGAAAGTTATTCTCTTTTATTGCAGGAAGACATCGATGGACAAGCGCGAGCGCAAAAAGTCAGAAAGAAAATCATTTCGGATTTACGTAATTTAAATAATAATCAGCATACATATAAACTTTAGTCTAAAATGAATATTTTGTTTAATTTGAGCCCACGCAAGCCGGTCAAGCGATCCACTGGCTGAGGTCAGTGAAGCCGTTATTCTCCATCGCAAGCCAAGTCGATTGGCACTTTCAAGTTCATAACTTTCAGTGCCAACGAAAGACGGGATGAGAGTGGGAGCCGTGCTTGGACTGGAGACTTCGCATGCAATCCAATCCCAGGCCAAGCACAAAGATAAATGGTTCCCTTTCAGAAAGGATATGACATTCTACCTCTTGATGTTGAAAAAAACCATCTTACTCTGTCATCTTCTCCATCGTTTCAAAACCAAAAAATCTATTACAGACTAACAAGTGTTACTAAAATGACGTTGAAATCAGAGTAGATTTTGCTTGACGTCATATGAGTCCCATACAGAAGAGGGTCAATTTTCTGTTGTGTTATGCCCTGTTCTTGCGGATTTCGTCCTTCTTGCTGGATCTTCCGCCACTCAGAAGTGCAGTGGTTATCTAAGACGCAGATGAAGAAAATAGTAGCAAAGCAAAAGTATTGTTAGTACAATACGCGTTGCTTGCTATTCATGCAAAGTTAATATGTGCATATTTGTGCATACATGTGTGTATTTGTTTATGAAATATCTTCTTTGCAGAGGTGTACAAAGTCAATAATGACCACATATTCCTGACCGGCTTAGTTTGTGTGTATGTATGTATAAAGCACGTACATTTGTCCAAAGTTTTTCTCTACAATCGTTCGGCTCTTCCCATGGCGATAGCAAAAATGGCAGAGAGAGAGGGAGAGAGACAAAAGGGGAGAGCGTTAGAGCGAGAGAGAGCGAGAGAGCGAGAGAGCGATATGGAGGGAGAGCGAGAGAGAGCGCGCTACTGCCAATTTGCAAGCCATTTGCAAATTAAAATAAGCATTGAACATACAGTACCGCTCAACATTATGGGGTCACAAATGCATTGAATATATTTAATATATTCTTAAGATTCTCTCGCACTGTGACTCGTAGAAGCAATTGTTCGAGTAATGTTTATATGTTCTGGAATCAGCATTTTCTTCTCTACCGAATGCATACAACAATTTTCAAAATACCGACTTTTTGTCATTAATTTTTATGTGAAATTGAGTGCGTTTGGTTCATAATTGTTAAGGTGCAAACGTCGGTAGTGCAGTTCACGGTTTTTTTTTTGACAAGTAGCCGAGAATTTTTCTTCGTAATTTCCAAAACTGCAAGATTACAGCAAAACTTTTGCTCCGGTTAGGGTTCGAACCTGTGACATTCAAACGTTATTATTTCTTATTGTTAGGTAGCCAGGCATGTCTTTGCAAAAATGCTCAGTTCATGGAACGTTTATCAAGCAAGGGAGAGAAGATATGATGAGAGGGAAGCGGAGAGGTTGGGAGAGGAGAGAAGAGACGAGACTGGACAAAGGGGCGGCTTATTTCGGGGCGAAGTAGGCAGAGGTGCATCCGGGAGCACCGCCTCCGCCGCCGCTGCCGACAGCGAAGTAGGCGGATTGGCCGGGGATTGCCTTGGCTCCACCGACACCGCCACCTCCGCTGGCGCCGCCGCCGCCCACGCCGAAGTACGCGGACTGGGCGCCTCCGCCGCCGCCTCAAGAAGGATAAAAGATGACTGGGTCGAATAACAACGGAGGCGGAGAGGATTGGCTGACGCACCACCGCCGACGCCGAAGTAGGCAGAGGTCGCGCCGCCGCCGCCGCCGCCAGAGGGAGCAGGTGGAAGAGGAGCAGCTCCGCCAAAGTTGGCTGCGCCGCCCACAGCCGTCATCGTCGAGGCTCCTTAAATTGGAAATTGCTCCTTAATAGTCATCGTCGCGGCTCCTTAATCACCAAAGAATTGAGAATGGAACAAACCCTTGGGAGCGCCGCCGACTGCGGTCATGGTCGAAGCGCCGCCGCCGAGGGGAGCACCGCCGACAGCCGTCATCGTGTAGGCTGCAATGATTACTTTTTATGTCTATTACATATCATCAATACAATTAATGAAGCAGAAAGAAATGCCGAAATCACCTCCACCGCCAACAGGCCGCCCACTGCCGTCATGGTGGAAGCTCCGCCTCCCATAGGGGCTCCGCCCACTGCCGTCATGGTGGAAGCTCCGCCTCCCATGGGGGCTCCACTCACAGCCGTCATGGTGGAAGCGCCGCGTCCAATGGGGGCTCCGCCCACTGCCGGCATGGTGGAAGCTCCGCCTCCCATGGGTGTGCCTCCCAGCGCCGTCATCGTAGAAGCGCCGCCGACAGGAAGAGGGGCCGGAGCAGGTGTGCCGCCGACAGCGGGCGTCCCGCCAACCGCGAAGCAGACTGCGCGCCGCCGCCGCCGCCACCGCCAACGCCGAAGTAGCACGAGGCTCCTGAGGTAGAAATAGATGAGTCATTATTTGTTTAGTATGCATTTTTATATGCACGTAGAAGCAAACACATATGGATTTAACCATTGTAATATCAACATTTACCAACCAGGGGCTCCGCCGCCGCCGCCAAAGCCGCCAGCCGGCTTGTTCCCTCCAGCAACCAGGGTGGGCGAGAAGTAGGCCGAGGCCCCGCCGCCGCCGCCGCCCGCGCCTGCTCCAAAGTAGACAGAAGACATCTTCAGCGAAGCCCGGAGGAAGCGAAGGAGAATCGGGAAGTCGAATGAGCGAATGAGGGAATCCCTTTCGTTCGGGTCTTTTATATGACTCAGCCAACACGCTTATTTGCATTTTTCTGACAACATGATCGAAAAAGGCAAAATTTCTGTGAATTTTCTCAAGAATCTCAACACTTCTCACGTTTCATAAGGATATCCAACACACCATAATTAATGAATTTCTGATTATTTAAATTTTTTAAGCACAGTTCACGTGAGCAAAACGAGAAAAGAAAGAGCATAACAAATTATTGCAAATAATGCCATATTGTCATGCAGATTCATTCCCCTCTCATCCATCCTTATCCCTTGCACTCTATGCTGATGCACTCAAGTGCATGTTAATTATATAATCACGAAGAGTTAGCGTGTTTATTTTCTGACTTCGTATATCAGTTCACCATGCCTCGCTCATTGTGAGCGGTTGCCTCTCCCATTCCGTCGCCCTGTTATTTGTTGCCGTCAGGCGGATTCTTAAATAAAAGCGTTTCTGCGCCAGTTCCCATTCCTCTTCACACCCGAAATACAGCGAAGAAGCCGGCGAGCTTCGTTACAATATTTCAAGGGTCTGCAATTAATTATGGGCGTACATTTCGCAAAATTTTCATATGGAAAGAAGGACCTTCTGAAACGGTATGAAATTTCAAGGCTAATTCAAGCTGGATAGAAGATATTTAAAGAATTCAATGTGCAAATGTCGAATGCACTTCCTTATTCACTGCAGACCAATACAAATCAATGTTATATGGAAGTTTAAAAGCGTCGCATCGTCGAGGACGGAAGACGAGACTCTCCTTAGCGCAACGCATAGATCGTGTATCTTCTCCGGCTGATCGAATCCCTTGTAGCGGTGATTGCAGCGTTGGAGGCGAACCGCTCACGACCATCTGTTGGCAGCGAAATGTAGATTTCGGAATAGTAGAAATGAAAAAAGGGGAGATTTGGCTGTATAAAAGACTCGTAATAATTTGAAAAGACGGTGTGAAAAGTTTTTGAAGATTTGTTGTGAGCAGCAGCGCATTTTCGCACATTACATTGATTTTTGTCCTTCAAGATTACGCTTATTTGCGAAATATGCTCAACTATTTCGGATTCTGAAGGGATACTTTTAAAAAATTAGTGTAGCATTAAAAACAGAAATACAGCGCATTTGCGCCTTAAAATTTTATCTGCTTTAATTTTCATGTCGTCGAGTAGTGTTCCTTTGAAAGAAGATAGGGAGTGTGAGTGGAGGATGATGAAGATTTGGACGAATACACTTCTTAGGTTCTCTAGCCTTTCAGGTAATTTCTTTGAACAGCATCGCTCACGATCAAGAGGGGATGGGGTGAAGAGAGAAGAATACAGACAAATGCAGAGATACTTAGCAAGGTCACTAATGATGGTGTGAGTGACGTAGAGAGTTATGTATGCGCTGAAGAGAGTTTAGTTGGCGAAGGTAAAACGTTGAACGTCAAGAAGTCAGAATGAGCTTCATCATCTTATTAGTACTGCTAAATGCCAACTAGCTTTTATGAGCTGGGTGAGGGAATGAAGACGGCTTATTCAATGCACTAATATGGCACGAAATAAATGCCTCAGGGCTTTATAAATCATCTTCTTAATTAGGTGTTATTATACCGTTCTTTGTTAGCGACATGAGCCGGACAACCTCGCATTTTAGTTTGTGACTGCACTCTCGGTGAGTTCGGCAGAAGCTCTGGCTTTATATTCTCATTGACTGTATGTACAGCAACTCTTTTACTAATTTTTTTGTGAATATCCCTTGTTACTAGAAATATTCTTGTTAAAGGAGAATGAAGGTTACAATCGACAATTATCTGACTGCAATCCAAGCTACGCTCTGGAATAACGTTTATTGCAGGTAAGACGAGGCCAAGGAGGGGGTATCATCTCTCTCTCTCTCTCTCTTCCCACTCTCCCTTTCTCGCTCTCTTTTCAGTCTCCCGTGGTGGAGTAGGAAGTATTGGCCGAGGTGGTGGTTCCGGTGATAGTTGTAGTTGTTCCTGTGGTCCCTCTCTTCCTGCTTGAGCGGGTAGTCGTGCCGCCCGTGGTGGTGGTTGCTCCGCTCGTCTTTCCCTTTCTTCCCCGCCTCTTGCGACTTCTTCTGCGGCGACTTTCCTTTCGTCCGCCCTTGGGCTTAGCGGCCTTCAAACTTTTGTTCGAATCTATTTAAGAGAGGATGTCAGTAAGACTCGAGTAGGGCCCTATTATGACCTGCCCTAGGAATTTTCTTCCGAATTTCTTAACCAAAATTGAGTATAATATACAACTCGACGTGGTGAACACAATAGGCTGTATTTCAAAGGTGAAAATTTTTTTCCCGCGCGAGACCCAGTACCGTAATCTTATAAATTCGATTGGTCATAAGTCGCTTCAAACTTATTACCTTTATGAGTTATTAGACAACTATCGAGCTATCATTGGATAGCTCATTGAACGGGCTTTAATTTTGATCTTGCTCGATATTTTCTAAAAATTTGAATTTAGCCCAAAAACACGGCCCTAAACATTTTCGAAGAAGGTTTTTGGCCAAAATATGCATTTTGTGTTCATTTCCACAAAACCGCTCCAGCATATTCTTAAAGTGCTTGAAATTTGCTACAACATATGTCTTTTTCAGGAAAATTGAAGGTCCCACACTTAGGTTCCTAAGCGCTTGAACATGATCCTGTGTAAACTGTAACACCGTGCAAGCGCATTCTTCGATCCATAACTGCGCTCAATGTCAATATTACAAAATCGTAAGTATATCATCTTAGAGCTCTCACGGAGATCTTCAAATGTTACATGAATTATTTTATTGAAACGTTTCAATTTATATGGGAAATTTCTATATGTACAATTAGAAGGTTTAAAAAACTACTTTAAAAACATTTTCGCCTGTCGAAACATACATCACAAGAAAGAGGATGAAATTTGCTACAAGATGAACCCCTTTCAATGGAATTACATGCATACGATCTTTTGTTATAAGCCATAAGAGTAGGATAACAAGGCCTTAAAAACTGTAGAAAAAAGGATTGGAATATTCTAATTCGAATAACCTAAAATGTGAATTTTTGGGCGAAATGACAGCGACGCTGCTGGCACTAATTTATGATTTATAACAAAAGATCGTAGGCATGGAATTCCATTGAAAGGGGTTCATCTTGTAGCAAATTTCATCCTCTTTCTTATGATGTAAGTTTCGACAGGCGAAAATGTTTTAAAAGTAGTTTTTTAAACCTTCTAATTGTACATATCGAAATTTCCCATATAAATTGAAACTTTTCAATAAAATAATGTATGCAACATTTGAAGATCTCCGTGAGAGCTCTTAGATGATATACTTACGATTTTGTAATATTGACATTGAGCGCAGTTATGGATCGAAGAATGCGCTTGCACGGTGTTACAGGTTACACAGGATCATGTTCAAGCGCTTAGGAACCTAGGTGTGGGACCTTCAATTTTCCTGAAAAAGACATTTGTTGTAGCAAATTTCAAGCACTTTAAGAATATGCTGGAGCGGTTTTGTGGAAATGAACACAAAATGCATATTTTGGCCAAAAACCTCCTTCGGAAATGTTTAGGGCCGTGTTTTAGGGCTAAATTCAAATTTTTAGAAAATATCGTACGAGATCAAAATTAAAGCCCGTTCAATGAGCTATCCAATGATAGCTCGATGGTTGTCTAATAATAAGTTTGAAGCGACTTATGAGCAATCGAATTTATGAGATTACGGTACTGGGTTTTTCACCTTTGAATTTTCACCCACCCAAAAATTTTTCACCTTTGAAATACAGCCTATTGTGTTCACCACGTCGAGTTGTATATTATAATCAATTTTGGTTACGAAATTCGAAAAAAAATTCCTAGGGCAGGCCTTGATCGAACGATACTGACAGGCTCTCTTAAATACTTTTTAGATGAATTTCATTTTTTAGCCCAATAAATTCATTTGAATACTACGCAGTTTAATCAATAGGTAGTACAAGATAAAAGGGAGGAACGGGTGGGGGGGGGTTTAATTTGATTCAAAATAAAATATTTCGCCTTCTTCTTGGGCTTGCGCAGGCGCGTGAGATGCCGCGCGATCTGGATCTAGAAATAAAATAATAAATACATTTTAAATGGCCGGACAGTTAGCATGAAGGACGACTATTTCGAATGCTTAGAAATTCTTGTAAGGAAGTTATCTTGACACCTTTTTCTGCTATCAAAGATGGTGCAAGCCTGTACCTGGAAGAACATGAAGAGCAGAGAGATCATGAGACCGACGGCGAAGAAAGTTAAGAAGGGCGGCCAGAACTGAGCTCGCGGCTTCGGGCGAGCCGTCTGAGAAGGGATGAGGGAAGGATGAAAGGGGAGAGAGAAAGGAGAGGGGAGGAGAGGGAGATAATGGAAGAGAGGGAGAGAAGAGAGAGATAGAGGAAGGAGAGAAATAAGGGAGGAAAAGGAGAGCGAGATGGGGAGGTGAGAGATGAGGACAGAATGAGGCAGAGCGAGAAGGAGAGAACGGAAGGGAGAGAGAGAGAATGAGAAAGCCAGGCAGAGGGAGGAGAGAAGGAAAGGACGAGAGGGAGGAATACGGAGAAAGCAAGGGAGAGGATTTAAGAAAATGGAGAGAGAGAGAGAGAGAAAGAGAGAGAGGAAGAGAGAGACAGAGAGAGAGAAAGAGAGAGAGAGAGAGAGAGAGAGAGCTCGATTGAGGCCGCGCCATGGAGTCCGAAGTGATAGATACCGGCTTGTCGGTCACGATGCTCAGATCGCCCATCGTCGGCGATGAATCGATAACCCAAAAAGAAAGAAGTGGATTTCCCTCATTTTAACCTCTCTGCGAAAAGTAAGGATTTTAACCGAAGCTAGCTGAGACTGGAAGGCGACCACTCACCGCTCTCGATTGTCGAATGAATGACTGAAGGAACGAGTGAAGTCAAACATTTCGTTGCCATACTTACAGTTGACTAATTTCATATTATCTAGTCAAGAAGAGTGCGAAATAGGAGCAACAATACTTTTATCAAGGCAACGAGTCCATTTCATATGGCAGAAACTCCACAGGCCATTGTAAAAAAAAAATAACGCAGATAAACTGTTGACAAGAATTCATATTTATCTAGAAACCACGGAGAAGTGATTGATACTTCTAACAGAGGAAACTGGAGGGGTCAAATATAGGAAGGGCCCTTAGGATGGACCCGAGATGTCCTCCTTAGGCAGCTGGCTCCTTGCACACGGTGGCAGCCACTTTCTTGCAGCACGACTGGAACCACTTTCCGGCGCCGTTCTGCTTGACACACGGCTCCGAATTCTTGATCTCCGCCGGGCGGTCGCCTCAACAAATCAATAATAGAAAATAAGAAATCGATTGTGTTCGTCTCGTAAATCGTCAATCTGTGTCAAAAGAAGAAGATAAAATGCCGTCATTACCCTCCCAGTTCTGAAAACTTGTCGAGCCACGTGTACGTGTTTCCTTCGCGCCAAGTGCCAAGCCACAGTTCGCGGCGGCCAGCGAGCTGTGATCAATTTTATTCATTTATTTTAAAAGTGTAAACAAAATAATACCACCTCATTAATGAACGCGTTCTCGGCCGCGATGCTGACAGAGGCAATTGTGGCTGCGCCCCAGTACTTGCCGGCCCCATGCACACGTTCAGCGCCGCGTTGAATCCCTTCAGCCATTGACTTAGAGATAGTTGATGTTTAAAATGGTAAGGTTTAGGTGCATTTCTTCTTAACCATAAGGTTACTGAGCAGTAAAAAAGTTGAACAGTAAAAGAAGTCTCCTGTCTGGGTCTCCGTGACCAGTTTGTAGCACGCGTTCGTGGCAGCGAAGTGACGCCAGCCTGCGCTGCAGCCGGCGCCAGAGGCAATGGAAAGGAAGACGGAGAGGACAGCGATGGAGGAGAACAGACGAGACATCGGGCTCAATTGAGTTTTACTCTTCTTTTAGTGGTTTAATGACTTGAGTTGTGCCATAATAAAGAAGCGATTGTGGGAGATATAAATGTAAACAATTTTAAAATTCTGTGGAAATGAAGCAACTGAATATAAAATAGATGTTCACTTTTTTTAAATCTTTTTTTATTGATGACATCTCCATTGATCCAGCTTTTATTTAAAGAAAGAAGAATGGGTGATCGGAAGAAATTAGAGGCAAATAACAAGCTATTAACCTGGCTCTTGATTACCCATGTCTTTGGGCTCCTTTTAAATATAAGCTTTCATTTGTGCAGCTTGTTCTCTTCTCCGATTCGACTCTTGCTGCATAAACGTGACTTCCTCTTCTTTTGGATAAGGAGGACGTTGAGAAAGAGTCTTCCGAATTCAAGTGTACAGATGTCGCAATTCTTTTTCTCGATTCTACTAGCATAAATGTCTATATTTCTCCAACATCCTTTCGCATACTCTCCTCAATAAGGCACTTTGGATAAAAAAAACACAACGGGAAAAGCGAAAAGAGAAAGCTACTCAAATAACGAACGTTTAAAAGGATTCTCGAGGGCTAAATAAGCCAACTGGATGAGTCCTTGAATGAATTGAGCGATGCCTCCTCTTTTATAAACAAAATTTTCGGAAGGAAAGAATTATGGCCATATCTATTAAACAATCATGAATATTTTGTAGGCCTGATAATTTGGCACATACATACATACATAATTAATCGAAATATGCGAACAAGCAAAGCACTTCAATTCCAACGATACAAGTTTTAATTGTTTGTTTAGAAATGGGTTTTGCATCTCCTCAAATCATAGATCTCAGATGATGACGTCGGACCTCCCGGCGGCCGACGAGAGGGCGCTTCCCGTTGCCTTTCCGATCATTCGTTTGAGAAGAACTCGAAACTCTCGAGTCAGCAGAAGAACGGACAACGCGTTCAGAAGAGGAGGCAGACTGACGACCGGGCACGTGCTGTCAATTCAGAATATTTATTACAAAAGACAATTTCATATGCACTGTTCGTTTGTTGTGTGACGTAAGATAAGAATGTTTCTTAATGTCGGGATGTTAAAAATCAAGATCTTTTAGGAGGAAAAAAAGTTTTTGTACAAGATTTGACCGCTTCGACCGAGGACCGACGAGCCGGCAATCTCCACGAAAGGAGCGTACAAACAAGCAGATGGCAGGAGAGCCTTAGAATAGCTTTCTTCTTTTATATTGTAACAAATGAATTATGATATTGACACATTCAAGTTACATATGTATTTTGCTTTGTAGAGATGCAGACATGATTCTCCCCCATACCTGAAGCGATAGCATGACGAGGGTGCGTCTGTGCATGGCCCGGCTCATCGGGGACATCTCCACGGCCGCCTTCAGCTTCAGATGAATTCCGATGCCGGCGGAAACCATCATGACGAAAGTAGTATATAAAAGGGAGTTTCCAGCACACAAAAGTGCCCAGTCAATTTTTTTTTAAATATACCATTTACATACCATTTCATACCAAAAACCAAAGAAAAGTGACCCAAAATGTAAAAAAAGTACCAAAAAGTTGTATAATTTTGGTAAATAAAGGTCAAAATAACATGTAAAATGAGTAGCCCACTTTTGGAAAGTGGGCTCTTTTCAGCAGAAGTGTGATACGAAACATAGCTTTTTTGTTTTTGTGTTTTTTCATTATGATGTTTTAGTTTACTTTTGTTTTGTTTTGTTATAAAACATGCTGAAAAGAGCCCACTTTCCAAAAGTGGGCTCCTCTTTTCAGCAGAAACTGATGAAAACATGTTGTTTTTGTTTAGTGTTTTTTTTCATAATGATGTTTACTTCAAATATATTTCTTTGAAACCAGATCCAGTTTTTTCATCTGAAATGATCCATGAATCTCTATGTCTTTTTTCTTCTTCAGATATTTTTTTTGATCTTCTTGGTTTCTTGTTTTCATCAGGTTTCTTATTTTCTTCTACTGGTTTATTTCTCAATAAAAAAGCAATATATGCTTTATTTTCTTTACTTAATCGTTCTTTCTCATTTTGCAATTTTGGTTGTGAAATTTCGTTATTTGATGTTGTAGGCAATAATGGTTCCGCAACTAATTCAATCAATAGTTTCTATATTTCTTTCGTTGTTTTCTGCAACGTGATTAAAGATACCCATTTATAGAAAAAATAATTGTTAAGTGATTTATTTGGAATCAATAATTTAGTTTTAAGTTTAATTTATTATCAATTTCAACAATATTCTCACTTAATGTTAAACAATAGCACATTGTTTCAGATTTGATTGGCGAAGAAAATGACATTGTAAGTTTAATGTTTGATATTGAAGCTTGTATTTTTTCTCTTTGTTTACTAACATCCAACACAATAATTGGGTAATAATAATAAAAAAGATCTTCTTCAAGAAAAGGGTTTTCTTTTTTAGTTTCATAATAGTTTTTCTTAATCTTTTTTTGCAAAGTGATATAATTGAACGGCGTTATGATTTTCAAAATTAAACGTTTGACATTGATTAGGATATCTTTCTGAATTTAATTCAACATAAATTGATTGTAAATTACAATTATCAAATCTTGCTGAATTCTTATAATTATTTCCTCTTTTCACTTGAAATCCGACAATGAGATATTTTACATCCATAGATTTGACTCCTAAATTCAAATTATAATCCTGAGAAGCTTCTGGAATTGAATATGATGAAAATTGTCGTGCATAGAATTGAGCATATCTTGTTTTACTTTTATAAATTTCAAGTAATTTATTTTGCATTTTAAGACTTGGAAATATTTCTGTAATTATCCATTGTAACTTAGTTATCTTAATCTTTAGGTTTTCACTAACTTTTTCGTCAAACTTGTCATCCGCAATAAAAACATTTTTATCAGAAAAGGCTCTATTTAAAGTTAGAGTATGACTTAATCCATAAATAACTTGATTATAACATTCATGAAAACCAAAAATGTGATTAAGAGGTATATAAAAAACAACTTTTCCTTTTCTCATTCTAATATACTTATCAATTTTTGTTTTTAGAGATGAGGTTTCATCTAAAATCCAACCAAATGTATTGTATTTATTTAAAGTAGGTGAATAACTTAACAATCCTTTCAAAAGACTGGCTCTTCCTGGATCTTGTACATTTTCAATTTCAATTCCATTTAATATATATGTAGCACGATTAAATAAGAACATTGCTGCATTATTAACAAGTGTAATTTTTTCATCTTCTGTAATAGGAGTATCGTCAGAATGCGACATTACTGCTTCTAAATAAAGATGGCTTTCACTAGGTAAAAGGTATTGATCAGTTCTTGCAATATGAAAATTAATCACGACATTATTTAAATCTGACCCACTTGTTGGTGAAATGACGATCAAATTCTCTTTATTTGTTGAATTATTGACGAATGCTTTTCTATCTACCGCATAACATTCATCAGTTTCAAGAATACTTTCCATTTATATAGCAAATTTTTTTCTTAATAAATGAATGATATTAGTGAAGTTGTATTTGACCCAGAATATGAAAGACAGCTCTTTTTAAACCATCCTATAAACGAAATATCTCATACAATAGCTGATATGTTTAGAGAAGCTAGAGAAAAAAATATGCATAAAGAAAGAGATTTGAGAGATAAAGATGATAATATTTTTAGAGAAACAAGAGAAGTCATAAATAGAGAAGCAATTATTAATAATGAAAATAGTGATAGTAGTGATAATAATCATAATGAAAATAGTCATAATGAAAATAGTCATAATGATAATCATAATGAAAATAGTCATAATGAAAATAGTGATAATAATAGCGATAATGAAAATGGTCATAATGAAAATAGCGATAATTCAAAACTTGAAAATAAAGAATGTGAAAGTTATAAAGAACTAAGAAAACAAGTCAAAGTATTAGATAAAAAAACAGATAATTTGAATAAAGAACATGAAGAACAAAAACTAAGATATAAAGAACAAAAAGTAGAATATGAAAAAGAAGAAAGAAAATATCAAGACCTACATTTTAAATATATCACACTCATAGTAGAAAATGAAGAACTAAAAGAAAAATTTACAAAACTTGAAAATAATGAAAAGGATCTAAACAAGATTGAAAAACCTAGAGATTCTAGAAAAGTGAAACCTAAAGTTGTTGTCAAAAATGAAGAAGATGATGAATATTATTCTTCTATCTAAAAATTGCCTTAAATTAAACTCTTTGTAGATTATTTTCAGGTTCCCAACTATTAAATTTATCTGGATATCCATACCATTTCACTAAAATTTCCTTTACTCCATCTTTAGTTCTTCGTTTGAGAATTTTTTCTACTTTATAAACATCATTTCTTTGATCATAAAGTACTAATTCTTCATCATAAAACTTTCCTTTTATAATTTCATTTGATAAATCTTTAATTTCATATGTAACTGGATCGGTATTGTAAACTTTATTGATAATAAACATTTCAGTTGTCCAATTTGGAAGATATCCTTTGTCAAAAATTGACTTATATTTCGTGATTGTAACTTTAGCACCTTCTTTAAATTTTGAGTCAATCTCTTCATTAAATTTTGAGTTAATCTCTTCTGTCTCTTTATTTGGAAATAAATTTTTATGAACAGTCTCTTTATTTGGAAATAAATTTTTATGAACAACCTCTTTATTTTCCTTCAGACTTGCTTTTCCAGGTCATTTTTCCTGATCTGTGATAAGAATTGTTATAATTATTCATTAAATCATCTAAGATATTAATCCATTTATGATTATTATTTTGAGTAAATATTTTCCACATCTTTTCCTTTAGAGTTCTATTAAATCTTTCAACAATTGAAGCTTTTTTATTAGATTCTGTAGAAAAGTGATTGATTTTATTTTCTTTGATTAGTTTGTTCATTTTAGAATTGAAGAACTCTTTTCCTTTATCCGTTTGAAATTTTTGAGGTTTTCTTGATTTTATCAACACTTCAAATACTCTAAGAATCTCTTCTCCACTCTTATTTTTAATAGGGATAGCCCAAGCATATTTACTAAAACAATCAATAACGGTTAATAGATATTTAAAGCCATCATTCTCTTTGGAATATGGTATCATTTCAACTAAATCTGCTTGCCATTGTTCATCAATATCATGAATGTATACTCTTTCTGTTTTATAATTTTTTCTTGCTGGTTTATGAAGTGTTTACGTATCTTGTTGATCAAGAAATTCTTTAATTTCCTTTTGGGATTTTCCTGTTTTTCTTTGTAAATCATTAATACCAGAGAATCCTGTTTTTGGATCATAATATACATCTTCTAACTTAGTGTCCATCTTAGTGTCCATCTTAGTGTCCAGTTTAGTGTCCAGATTAGTGTCTAGCTGAGTGTCTGAATTCATTGAAATAAATTTAAATTTTACCCTATTACATTCTTTACAGTTACCTTTTATCATTTTTCTGTTATTTTTTTATAATATTTCAGCTGGATTGATAGTTTCAGTATTTTTCTTACATGCTATACAATATATTTATAACAAAAAAAAATTTATTATAATAAATTATTGAAAAATGATAGATCTTTCTATTAAAAATTTATACACGCCGAGACAGAATAATTTTCTTCTTCCATCATCAATTAGAGCTTGTATAATTGGAAAATCTGGATGTGGAAAAACAAATTTGATAATGAACTTACTTTTAAGTAAATTTGATTCTCAAGATTATCTTGATTATAATAATTTATACATATTTTCTAGATCACTACATCAACCTATTAATCAAGTATTGATCAAAGGACTTGAAAATACTCTTACAAAACAAGAAATATTAGATTGTATTGTCAACAGAACATATTGTGTTAAAAAAGAACAAAAGAATGTACAAAATATTCAAATTCACTGTTATAAAGATGTCAATGATGTGCCTGAACCCTCAGAAATCGATCCTAATTTAAAAACATTAATAATTTTCGATGATATAATTGGTGAGAATCAGACTAAAATTGAAGATTATTATACTCATGGAAGACATAATAATGTTGATTGTTTCTATATTAGTCAAAATTATTTTAAATTATAAAAAAATACAGTCAGAGAGAACGCTAATTTATTCATTTTATTTAACCAAGATGGTAGGAATCTCAATTATTTTTATAATGATCATTGTACTGATTTAAAGAAAGATGAATTTTTTGAGATGTGTCGAGAATGTTGGAGTACAGATTTTGGATTTATCACAGTGGATTTGTCATGTTCAAAAGAAAGAGGAAAGTATAGAAAAATGTTGAATTGCTATTACTTAGATGATCAGATTTTTCTTATATGATTTTTAACTTAATAAATGGTTTATTTTTTCTTAAATCTTTCTTCAAGTGAACAAACATTTGTGTTTCCTTTTCAAGATAAATTTATGTTTGATTTTCAAGATGAAAATAAAAAATTTGAAATTACTTTAATTAAAATTGAAGGATATTTAGAAATTAATAAGTATGTAATAAATAAGTCAAATAGTAAGTTTCGCTACACGATGAGAGGAAATGATGCTAATAACAACGAAATTATTGACGATGAGAGATTCGATATAGATATTCCAAATGGTACTTATACTCTGGAAGAATTAAGGGATCAAATCAAAAATTTAAATACTAAACATAAAAATGCCTTTTTATTAAAGATTGAGAATAATAAATTAATTTTACATACTAGAGATCCATATTCAATTGATTTTACCGCTGGAAATACAATTGGTCCAACATTGGGATTTGATAATAAAATATTAACTAAGGGCAAGCATATTTCTAAACATATAATCACAAATATTGAGGATATATTTTTATCTTGTAATCTAATTGATGATACATTTGTGAATACTACTAAATCAAATTTTCTTCATAGATTTAAAATGAATGAAAACATTCTTTCAGAACCATGTAATCCTTCTTGTCATAATGTAGTAAATGTACCTGATAATATTACGTTAAAATTGGTTGATATGAAAAATAATACAATTAATTTTAGTCATGTAAATCTTATGATTGAAATAAATTTAAGTGAAATAAATAAGTAATTTTATTTTCAATCAAATGAATAACATGTCAATCTTAACAAATAATAAGATGTCAAGCTTAACAAATATTGATCTGAAAAATCTAGTTGACGAATTCAAAATTAAAAACTTCAGAGGTGTATTTATGAGAAATACACTTCCTAATAGCATTATGGATAAGGAATGTGGAATAGTAAATCTTGATACTAATAATAATCCAGGAACACATTGGGTTTGTTATCATAAAGATAATGATAAAATATATTATTTTGATTCCTTTGGATTAGATCCTCCATTAGAATTACAAGAATATCTGAATACTCAAAAATCTAAGATTTTGTTATCACCGAATTATAATAAAAATTCTAAAGTTTTGTTATCAACTTTTCAAATTCAAAAATTAAATACTCATTGTTGTGGACATTATTGTTTATTAGTCTTAAAACTTTTAGAAAATTATGATTATACTGATGTTATTTTAAGTTTAATTGAGTAGTATTGAGTAATCTATTTTCAGTTATTATTCTTATTCAGCTATTTTTAATACGTTCGATTTATGATTTCCATATGCTAGTGTATCAATAGTGTTGTCTAAAATGTCTCTCTTATATTCGTCTTTATTGTCTTTGTTGAAGACCATTTTATTTTGTTTTATTGTTGAAACTTCATGAGATTTGCTTTGAATTAAATATTGTTCTTTTCTAGTATATTTTTTTTCTAATAAACATTTTTTATATTCATCTACTTTTAATTTCCTTATTACATTCTTTTTTATTCCTTTCGCCTTTTTAATTTCTTCGGTTTGTCCAATTTCATAGTCTTTTATTTCATATGCATATTGTTTTGGTTTTAATCCAACAAATCTTGTCATTATCCTTCCATTCAATTCATCTTTGAATTTTCCTATTACCTTTTTATTTGATTCATCATATAGTTCATGTTCTTTTGGATAGTCACTAAAATCGAATTGGTTTTTCATATCCTTTTTCATATCTGAATAAATATCATCTGTTTTTACTTCATAGATGAAACTATCTGTATCTTGATAGCATAATCTTAATTTCTCATTATATTTTGGTTTCATGACATCATAATGGAATTCATACATTAAAGTTTTACTAATATCCTAAATACTGAGTCCAATATAGATTGGTTTATCAAATGTTAGTTTAGTTTTTGGCATTTCAACACTTAATAGATCTTCATTAATGATAACACTTTTCTTGAAATTTGGTTTACTTATCAACTTCACTGCTTTTTCTTTTGATGATGTTAATTTCACATCAACTCTATTTCTAATATATTCCATAGTTTTACCAAATACAGCATTATTCATTAGTTTGAAAAAATCCTTTTCAAAATCATTTTTAGCTTTTTTTCTTAGATTCGTATTTAATTCAATATATTGTTCATCCAATTACTCTCATTAAATGTTAAGATTTTATGTATTTTCTTTAACCTTAATCCATGATCTAATGCTTGAAGTAATGCTGTATAATGTATTACATACTTTTCTTTATCAAACAGAGTATTCATAAGTTTTGGAAATTTTTGATTATTTACAACAGTGTTTTGAGGACAAAATGGGAAATCATCATGTTCATCATGTAATTCTTTTGGATATTCTAAATCAACTTCTAATATACATCGCTTATTCTGATTATTCAAACTTGAAATATATTCTCTAATGCTGAATTCATCCACCAATTCATCTTCAAATTTCAGTTCATTATATGGTAAGTTTTGTCCATCCATATAAATTATTTGCATCTAAATACATTAAATATGTTGATTCTTTATCTGGATTATATTCATCTTTCATATACTTATTGTTTGCTTTTGAATATCTCTTAATAACATTTACCATTCCTCCTCTTATTCCTCTTTCAATAAATAAATACATATCAACATCTTTAATGGTTTCTAGTTCAATTTCTGTCTTTTTTAACATTGCGTCCCAAGCTAGTCCAGGTGCTGTATAATACCATGCTGGATCTAATTCATAATTGGTTATGCAAAGATTTCTAAAATTTTCAAATACATCTGCTAATAAAATAACATCATTAATCATATATAGTTCTGTATATTCACCTAGATTTTTACAATTCATCGTTTTGTAAACTTCCTTGGCATATTCATAATCTTCTTCTGAACAATGTTTATCGTTTAGTTTATCATAAAATAATTCAATGCTTGGTAATTCCTTTTCTTCATATTTCTCCAAAGAATCCATATATTCATATGGATAAATTCCTTTTCTTCTCATGAGATGCAAATGATCTTTATTATAGTAACTTTGTGTTATTTTTAGTTGATCATGAGCTGAATTTTCAACTAACTTTCCTATTGACATGAATGAAAAACTATCTATAAATCTAATTTCTAATGTTCTACAATCAAATTCAGATTGATTGTTCCTTCTATACTTTTCAGGAATTCTAGACTTTTCAGAATATTCTACTAAATAACTAAAGTTAACATATTTCTCGCTGTTATTTGGAATAACCTTGATATCTGAAATATCAATATCGTCATCAAATTGTTTCCTTCCATATTCAAAGGAACCAATAATTAAGTGAGAATCATATCCTTTTAGATTATGAAATACAACTGGAAAGAATCTATTTTTCTTTGTTTTTAGATTACATTGCCTACATAATGGACCTCTATATTCACCTGACCAATGATCATGGTCCTTGCATTTATAATTGTCATCGGTGTATTCTCTTTTACATTCTGGACATGTTTCATTAGCTTTGTATTCTTCTTTTTCTCCATCTGTTAATCTTCTTATTTTTTTATCAGATGTCTTAATTAATTCCGTATTCTTTTTGCAAATATAACTATTGAATTCGTCTACTGTGTTTAATCCTCTATACACTTTTTTATCAATAAGATTTCCATTAAAATCAACTACTACAGCACAAAATGCTGATGCTATATGTTTTCCAACTTTTTCGTTATATGAAATATCAGGTGAATTACTGACAGAATCATACTTTTCGATAAATGATTCAAAATCAGCATAAATTATATATGGAATTTTCTGAGATTTAAATATATTCTTAAATTTACAATTATCTTTTGGTGGATTGTATATAACTGGCTTATTTTTGTCACAATTCTCTCTATGTTCATTGTATTTTTCTTTAACCTGAAAATGACTGAAACATCTTATACATATATACATTTTATTTTTATGATTATTAATTTCACTATTTAAAAGCCTGTTGATGTTTTTTATATAACAGTAATGTTTCTTATCATCATTATTTTCGCCATTCACTAAAAACAAATTAATTATTCTATCTTCAGGAAGTCTTAGTTTTGAAAGATAACATGGAGTAATCTCTTTTTCTATGTTTGTTAAAACATTGATTGATGAATTATTCAACTTTTCAAACTTTTCAATTCCTTTTTTATCAACCGGGAAATCAATTCCTGTAAAATCTAGTTCAGTTTCATATTCCTTATAATGAGATATTCTTTGAGCATTTCTATTAACTTAATGTAATGCTGATAAAATTGCCCACATAATCATCTTCATTTTTACATTAATAATTGCATTCTTTTCTGCAATGAAGTCTGGTAAAATGATATATGAACTTCCTTTAAACATTCTATATAAACGCTTATGCATTGTTACATAATTAACCCTATTTATATTCCATCCTGAACCCCTCACATCTTTCGCCCCCATTTTATTTGTTAGTTCTTTACAAGCGTTTGAATAGAATTCGCTTTTATTATCATTGAACAATAATTTCTTTGTTTCAGTACTGAAATAGAATTTTTCGACAATATTTTAATTAGTCTTGATCATTTCTACTTCAACTGAAAATCTAATTTTATAGTTTTTCTTTTCAATTCCATTAAGCAATTCGTCTTCCACATTCTTCAAAAAATCATCGGGCTTTTCATTGTTCTTATTTGTAATTGTAATGTCATTAACATCATAATCCTTAAATTTTCTTACTTCAAAATCAAAATTCATACACTTCTTTAATTCTTCCTTCTCTTTTCTCAGCGTTTCATTCTTCTCCTTCTTGTCCTTTTGTTCCTTCCTCACTTTTTCCTTCATCTCCGCGTTCTTTTTAAATTCGTTTTCTAAAATATCTCTTAATTGTGAAACATTCAGTTCTCTCATTTTTTTAACAGGCATCATTTTCAGTTGTCCGACTTCTTTTCCAAGCTCATCCCGATTCATTTTATCAATGTTTTTGATCTTCTGGTTTTTACTCATTCTTGCGTTCTGAAAATTGACTTCAGGGACAATCTGGTGATCGCCAATTTTCAGTTATTTATAGGGGAAAATTTTTTTCAAATAAAAAAACATAATTTTTCAAAATTTGGAAATGTTGCTATTTTACTCAATTTTAGATTTCGAAAAATAGGAATGAATGTTTTATTGAAAAAAAATTGGTTATGTAAATGGTTTATAAATTTAACGACTTTTCTGATGATGAGAAACGAAAGCAAATAATTGAAAAACATTTACAGCTTAGAAAGAGTTGGAAGAATGAATTGGAGGGTTATGCAAATGATGAAAAAAATTACGAAGAAAAAAGGGAAGAGTTATTTAAGCCAATTATACAATCAAATGAAAAATTGAACAAAGAACTATTAGAGGATAGAAATAAAATAGTTGAAACTATTCATAATTTTAATAATATGCTAATAAATAAAGAAACAAAACCAATTGAACAAAAGGAAATAAAAGCAATTGAACAAAAAGCAATTGAACAACCTAAAGACAATAAATCTCAGTATTTTGTTAGTTCAACTATTGCAAACTATTTAAAAGATAATACTGATAAAAGTATTGCAGGATATTCGATTAGATATGACAGGGAACACGATAAATATACTATTGGAGCTCGAAATGTTTATATAAATAATAACGAAATAAAAATTGCAAACAGAAAATATAATGCAACTAATGGATTAATGGAATTACTAGTAAAAAAGACTCCTGATAACAGTAAAATTACTCAAGATGATCTCAAAAACTATCAGCAAATTCTGATTGATACAAAGGCAATTTATCACAATTTTGATGATAAACAAAATAGACTTAATTCGGATCCTAGTGCAAAATGGAAACTAATTACTGATTTATTCGGAATGAAAAGAGGAGGCGCACTTAATAGTAAAACCATTAAAGATGTTCAATTTTTACCAGATAATTCAAACTCATTAGTGGATATGCTAAAGATGTCTGTTTCTTCCTATCAAGCTGGTAATACAGGTGAATTCAACAAAATAAATTGCATTTTAGATGCGCTAATTAAAAAGAAAATGATTAAAAGGAGAAATGTAAAATATATATATAAGGATATAGGTATGACTAGTTCATAAAACATACAGAATTAGGTATAGTAGTTCATAAAATAATGGAATTAGGCATAGTAGTAGATAAAAAGGAAAGAATTAGCCATAGTAGTTCATTAAAATATAGAATTAGGCATATAATGACTCTATTCATTCAGAGGAGCACGTTGACCCAATGTACCCAAAATGACCCAATTGAACGGGGTACGGTAGGTTGGTTTTATGTAAAATAAAACGCGTATATTGGCAAAACATTTTCCACCTAATCAGCTAATGGCCTTGGGGACGTTTCAGTGAGTAACACGTTCACCCGAGAGTGAGTACTTGCTACCACCTTAGCAGCGAACCCTAAACACTGCGACCCGAGCGGGCTTGAACTTGACCATTTCACATCATAGGCGGACGCTCAACCAATTGAGCTACGTCCCCGAGTTTTCACCTTCGCAAAGAGAATTGAAGACGAACGCGAGAAATAAGAGGGCATCATACATAAAAACAGAGACATTTCTGAAATAAAATCATTTAAAAAAAATCACATAACTATTTCTGATGAGTAGAGCTAATATGCCTAATTCATTTTATGAATTACTATTCCTATTTATTTTTTGTTTTGGGTGTTTTTTCATTATGATGTTTTAGCCTGGCGGCACTTTGTCATCGTTTATTGGCAGATCACCTGGCAGCATCGTGTGTGCATCTTTTGAGTTCTGGAACAGAGCACTCTTCCCGTCTGGCGAACTCTTTCTATATTTCTCTCGCGAGGGGCCATGCTATTTCTCTGTCTGGTTCGCCTGGCGGCACTGTGTCTGCAGCTTTTGGACTTTGCCCCCGCGCTCCATGTATATATAGCGTACAGAGCTCACTTTCAGGCCAAAGCAAGCCCCTCTTCTCAGAACGCAGAAGTGACTCAACCGACTATAATCTAAGTTTGTCAGCATTTTTTCCTTACTATATATGTTCTAGATTGTGTTGCATTTTTTTTTTATATTTGTTCTTAATTCAGGTTAAAAAATGGCACCACGAACGAAGAAGAAACCCTCCATTGATGAAGATATTGAAGATGAACGTCTAGTAAAATTAAAGTAAGTGAAAATCTTTTTTTGTTTTTGTTTTCATACATTTTCATTTCATTGTTGTTTGCTTTAGGGAAGACGCGGAAGAAAAAATTCATCGCAAGCGAACAGCGTTGGAGCAGGCAAAGGAAAAGAAGAAACGAACACAGACTCAAAGACAGCAGGCAATAGAGAGGCATCGTTCAGCCTGCAAGGACGTGAAGCGTCTGGAAGAGGAGTTAACTATTCTTAAAGCTTCTAAAGAAATTAAAATAGATTCTGCAATTAAAAGAACAATTTGTAAGAAGCGTTCTATTAAAAGCAAAAATAGATTAAACCAACTTAGAGCTAGAAAGTATGCCAAAGAAGCATCAGAGATTTATATCACTGTTAGTGATGATAGTGATGATAATGATAATGTAGAAGTTAGAAATGTTGTTAATAGTGTTGTTAATGCCTATGATGATGATATTTATATTGAAGACGATGTTGAAAATCTTCGTTTTGGTAAGAGAGTTAAAATAGAGTAAGCTATTTTCATGTTACTATTGCATTGTAAAGTTGAATAAAGGTTTCTTTATATATGATGTTCACATACATAGGGGAGAAAGAAGTACATACATAGGGAAAGAAGAATGTTCTGTGTTTGTGCACATACTACAAATGGGCCCCCACAGAGAATCAGCTGGCTAAACAACCAGCCGTTCTCTCTCACTCTCTCTCTCTCCTTATCACTCTGAGGCCAAAAAGGCGAGACAAGCAGAGTTGGAGAAATAGTGTTGCGAGCTGAGAGGTCAAAAAGGCGAGACGAGCACAGATATGAAGAAATAGGGTTCTTCTCTGTTTCTCTGGCGCGCCAATTCAAATATGTATGGGACAGCAAAATAGACGTTTGAGAGCCCTTAAATAGGGTTAAATCTAAACAGTTTGGAATGAAACTCAAATTTTGCAATATTACAATCAAGAAGAATCTACTTTCCAAAAAGCAAAAGAAAAGGGCAAGAATGAAGCGAGTTATTCGCATGTAAAGAAAAAAAGTGTGAAAAAAGTTTCGCGGCTGAGTCGAGCAGCAAACTTTTTCGCGTTCGGGATGCACAAAGGGTGTGATAGGAAGACATCCTACATCATAACAGAGACATTTCTGAATGTACAGAGACCTTCCCTCCTTCCCTCATTAGCTTCACAATAGCAGCAAGACACAGAACGCGGCGAGAACATATAAAGAGCATAACGAACAGGAGAGAGAGTGTATGGAATGCAGACTTCACAATAGTGCAAGAGCACCATTACGCACACTTCTGCAGAACAGGGCACACTTTCTGCCTTCTGTATGTACATATCTTTCCTCTTACTTCCTTGTTTTTTTTTACAAAACAAAGCAAAACAAAAAAAACATAACAAAAAGCCATGTTTCGTATCACGCTTCTGCTGAAAAGAGCCCACTTTCCAAAAGTGGGCTACTCCTTTTTCATGTTATTTTGACCTTTATTTACCAAAATTATACAACTTTTTGGTACTTTTTTTACATTTTGGGTCACTTTTCTTTGGTTTTTGGTATGAAATGGTATGTAAATGGTATATTTAAAAAAAAATCGACTGGGCACTTTTGTGTGCTGGAAACCCCCTTTTATATACTACTGACGAAAGACGCAGTGAACAGAAAAATGGCGAGAAGGGTTAGCGCGTTAGACAATCCATTGGACTGCAACTGAAAATCGCTTCTTTGTTATTCGACAATTCGCATTTGTCTAAAACTCCAAAAAAATTGAACAATTTCTGCTCTTTGATTTTATGTTTGAAAAAAATTTTGTTTACTATACGTACTCCGAGCTCTCCTATTTCGTTCACTCGTGTTCTTTTTAGAGGAATTGACATGTTTACCTGAGTGAAACGACTACCCGCAACGAAATCATCCAGAGTTGCGAGGCCAAGACTGCGTGCAAGCTTTGCAAAGCCTTCAGAAGGCAGCATTGGCAGCGTCATGCCGACTGTGGCTAACAGAGCGTACTGTAAAGGGATTCACAATATCCTACTATATATTTAATTTAAAAACAGATAAATGCAAAGTAAATTAATAAACTAACAGCGAATGTAAGAATTATAACGCCGACAAACGGCGCTTTTCTATGGAAAAGATTGGCTCCTCGTGATCTAAATTAGCTGAATAACTCGTGTTTATTTAGGATTGAATTAGTTTTTTTATAATTAATCAACTAATTTTGATGACTTGCCCTGCAATGACGAGGTATCTGTAGATGAAAGCGACGTCGATGAGAGCGGTGGAGAGTGCGTAGCCGAGCATGTTGAGGAACAAGAAGGCGAGCATGGCTTGCGCGGACAACGGGAAGCAAGAGAACGGCGATCATGCCAGGAGCGAGGCGGTGAATCTATTTTCATTTCTTAAATTAATCATCATTTCTGATCAAGCGTAACTATCAGAAATGATAGAAGACAATCCGTCGTACGCACATATGTAACAACTTGAAAAAAACCAGCATAACCTAATACCAACCGGAGTTGCGAGCATTTCGCTTACAATATAGAGAATGTCGCTGCAAGTGTGGCAGACGAGAATGACTCGAAAACTGAACGGTTATTACTTTATTTTAAAATAAACAAACAGTGTCTGGGTTTGACAAGTATTTTAGCGTCATAAATTCTGGAGACGTTAGTGTGGTTACCTTTTGCTTTGTTCAGTTTGGACTTTTAGTAAGATGAGGAGAAGGAAAAGATTCATTGACAGTCCGGCCGTGCCGAAAACAAGTGAAATAGTCTTGTAAGCATGTTGAAGAATCATCTAAATAATACTTATAATTTAATTACCTATGTATAATTTCTTTGCGCAAAATGGAGCTCATGAAATTCACGCAAGTGCTGATAATAAGAATACATTCATATATATAATTTCGAAAGAGAGCGAAAGCCCATTCATTATTTCTCTATGCCAGTTCTGTCCGTTTGGTCGCTGAAGAACTGCCCATTTTCTCCCCCGATACCTGGAAACAGCGAAAAAGCTGCTTTTACTATATATCACCAGCAAAAATCCACCTGGCGTTATAAATTATTTTTAGCTTCTCGTAATGAATTCCAGTGAACGTTGTGCTCCCGGTCTGAGTTAATAAGTTGCCTGCAACGATCAATCTTTGTGTGCAATCGCAGATTTCTTCATCAAAAAACTTTAAGAACCGTCTGATATTCGAATAGAGAAAAAAGATAGAGGACACGGGATGCAGCGTCGTGAAAATGCCAGCTATTGAGCGTTGCTAATTATTGTTCTGTCCAGAATACGCTGCAAATCAAATGACTATGTGCGACGCATCCGATATACATAAATACATCCTAAATTTATGTATGATGCGTTGCAAAATATGTATATGTAAATATATCTGACATCTAACCCGACAGCGAGGCTGTAAATAGCAGCATCATTAATTATAGTGAGCAATATACTGGGACTTCACTCGCGAGATTAACTGAATGAGAGAGAGAGAGAGAGAGAGCAATCCATAGGTTACATGTTTTGTTTTATAAAGCAAGCGATTCATTGTGCCAGTGAAATCTGCTAGGTTGTCGTCGAGAATTATGTACAAATTATTTCACTGGAGGGTGTGGGAAATTGCTGAGGGATAAAGTAGTAATTCTGAAGCGACGAAACGGGATCATCGATTTGAATAGCATCGAGACAGCATTGCTGCTGCTTTTTACTTTACTTTAAGTGCAAGCACATGAAGTGATTGACAATGCACTTATGCATGTATGTATGTATGTATGTATGTAGACATACATACTATGTACTTAATTGTGCTATTTTATGTAGTAGTACACATGTACCCATTCGTGTACGACCCTGTGTCTTGTCACTGATTTCATCGAATGGTGCTCCTTGAACGAAAACTCCCAGCAGTCCAAATTTAGTGAAACTAGTAGATTGTTTAATTCCGGATATCACCGCCGTTAATGATTAATGCGTGTTTATATTCTTTTGACTTTTGAAATTGTGCAAAAGGATGCCCGATTCAGCAATTGTTATGATATTAAATGTATGTACTTTATTTTAAAGAAGTAAAATCTAGAAGGAAGAGAAATAAAGCATAAATACACAGATATGCATAAACAATCAGCAGATAAGTTATCAGGAATGTGAAGCATTGAAGAGAAGCCCGTGAAGTATGAAGTACCTAAACAAGCGTACTAACAAGAAGGTTGAACGAGGGAACAAGCTGCCGAAATAAGAAGAATTCTTCAGCATCCACGCGAAAAGAAGCCCGTCATGTTATTTCCAGGAAATACAAAGGCAAACTTTCGAGAAAATGTCCTTGAAAAACGCTCACGGGAGCGCATGTCGTCAATCGAAGAGAAAATACAACAAAATAACAATAACATTATTAATAGCAAGTTTTGGCGGGAGATTTGAAACGGAATTAAACGAGGATGAAATCAGACTCGTCTTCTGGAGGCAGCTGCGGCCATTTTGCACACTGTTGGCGCGGGCTTTCGGCGGCAGCAGTCGGAGAACCTGAAATTATTTGATTCATATTTATATTTTTGTTGACTTCATTTATTTACGTTACTGTTACAATTGTATACTTTCATTGAGCAGAATTTTTAATACTAAATGTATTTCGTGGTATAAAAAGATCCTCACCACTTTCCATAAGCGTCCATCTTCACACACGGCTCAGAGAGCTTCGGGTACGGGCGGCGGCCTGAAATTGTCGGGAAATAGAAACACACATTTTTTACTATAGTAACAATTTCTTGATTTTGTACAGAAATGAATATGAAATAGTTTTACTCAGTTAATTCCTTGCATCCCTTTGATTGTGTCCCTCCAGCTGTCTCACTCCCTCTTGCTATCTCTCACTCTCTCTCTCTCTCTTCACCTTTTTATCACAGTTTCTCTATCTCTGCCTCATTCTCTTTATCTCAATAGCATGCTGTGGCTAAAGCTCCCTCCCTTTTCCCATCACCTCTTTTTCTCTTCTTCTCCCCTCACTCCCCCCCCCCCCGGAAATCGCCCATCGAACCCAACAAACTGATCAAGACGGACACTTCCGTCGGATCATTTGCAAAAATAAATCACCACACTTTCAACCTCATCCCAACTCTCGTTCTTCTCTTTCTCTTTCAACGGAATCTTTATCTATTTCTCCTGTCTCTCTATCTCCATCTTTATGACTTTCATTCTGTCTCTCTCTCTCTCAAACTCTGTCAATCTTTTATGCTCTTTCATCTATCTCTTCGTCTCTGTCTCTTTGTGCCTCGCATTAGCTCCCTGCCTGTCTCGCTCTTTTCCTTTTCATATCTCTACATTCTCCTTTTTCGATCTCTCTCAAGGTTTCGATCTCTCTCTCTCTCACGGTCTCTATCTCTCTCTCGATCTCTCTCTCTCTATCTCTCTCTCACGGTCTCCATCTCTCTCTTTCTCTCTCTCTCTCTCTCTCTCTCTCTCTCTCTCTCTCTCTCCCAATAAACGCGGTTTCCTTCCGGTGAACTGCGCTGCTCGCCATGCTCGTTTAACGGATCTCCTTTTCATGGGCGTCAAAAGCTATTAATTGCGTGGGCAGGAAGAGCGCGAAGAAGAGAAAAAAGGTCAATTTACACCAATAGAGTAGGCTAGATAATCGGTAAAAAAAATTTAAAGTTATTTTAAAAATGTCCTACCAAAATGGAATGTTTCTTGGTTCATTGTGAGGGTTTTTTTTATCGGACAAAGCTTTTAATATAATTAGTTTAGTTGTGTTTTGGTCACGCTAACTGAAACGTGCATTAGGGGAGCGTGAATAAACTTCCGGTACGACAAAGTAATTTTTACCATTGGTCGGCGACAAGACCGCGAATTCGCTTGCTCGCGTACAACGACTGACTCACACAGTGATTTCAGTCTCGCAAAAAAAAGCGGAAATGCGCATTATCTTACAAATGCAAACATTCACATCTTGTGCACTTGCTGTTGTGTGGCAGAGGGAAAGAGTGAGAAAGAGAACAAGAGAGAGAGAGAGAGAGAGAGAGAGAGAGAGAGAAAGAGAGATAAAGAGAGAGAAAAAGCTAGATAGAAAGAGAGTGAGAGACAGAGAGACACAGAGTGAATGATAGAGTAAGGGAGAGAGAGAGAGGAGAAAAGTCTACTTTATTGGGGTCTCGAGGTTGTCAACAGGATTACTCAGTCAAGGACTACAAGAAGATGACTTCTTTTGCCTGAGTAGCCCGTAGTTGGAAATGCTTACTGCGTGGTGCAAAACAGGAAAGAAGACATCACAAGCTGTTAATGTGATTGCTGACCTTCTCCTTTTTCTTTCTTACAAGTCAACTTTCACTTTCTTACATGATGTTGAACCCTCCATTGGTCTTTCAAAATTCATACTTTTCTCATATCGCCATAATTTGCTACATAATCTACGTTTTCTTCTTTCAATCATATCATGGGGATGCCGTAAACCCGATTTACTTTTCTCTCTCCCTCTCTCTCTTTACTCTTGCTCTCATACCCTCTCTCTCTCTCTCTCTTCCTCTATTTCTCTCTCTATTTTCTTTGCCCATTTCTCTCTCTCTCTCTCTCTCTCTCTAAAGACAGTGGTCATTTCTCTCTCTCTCTCTCTCTCTCTCTCTCTCTCTCTCACTCATTTGATGACTAACCAGTTCGCCAGTTCTCGAAGTATCCGAAGGGAGTGCGGTCGGACCATGAGTAGCAAGCGCGTCCATCGTAGAGAGTGGCGCCGAGCCAGACATCGCGGCCTTTGGCAATGCCTGAATCACAGACAATATATGCAAGGATTCTCTATAAGCGATGGAAGAGAAACTATTCATACGAAACAACAGCTCTTGCTCCATGCTTTATTTTTATATTTCTTTTTTCCACAGCTCCACCATTCCTTTCTTCTAGGGAATCCCTCGAAGATTTGGGAGAGAAGGGAAAAAAGACAAAAAAAAGACCAACCACGAATGAACTCGTTCTCGTCGTCGTTTGCGACCGAAACAATGTTCGCCTGGCCGTAGTAGGGTCCTGTGCAATTCATTTAATTTTGTCTCCTTTTTCTCTTTTGGGCGAACAAAATTAATTCACTCTTTAAAATTGATTTTTATTACATTTGAAATAAATATTAAAAGGCACTCAATATACCTGCGTCCATGCATCTCCAGATGGCAGTGTTGAAGGGAAGCTCACGTGGTTGCAGACGATAGCATGCGTCGGTCGACTCGAGGTATTCCCAGCCTAGGTTTGGAAACACGTAAGATTGATACTATCAGTTCAACTTGTTACATTTTCCTTCAATGCGCATTGATAGATTGATTATCAGATTGATGCCTCTGATTTGATACCTCTCGGGCATGGTTCTGGCTCGGCGATGACGTCATTACTCGAGTAGTACTGAGCGAGAGAGAGATGGACGAGAGAGAGCAGAGAGAAGAGGAGAAGCAGCATGATGACGAGGGGGCTGTGGAGGGCAGAGACAGTCAAGGACAATCTGAAAAGTACGGCAATTTGGAGCATGATATAAAAATCTTAGTAAAATGTTATGATAACTGCGGCACGTTTTTTATGCATGATAGACTTTATGATTTACAAGATGTGCATATCTAATAAACATATTGAAATGATGACGCTGTCAAGATAAAAGGGAAATGGCCGGAAACTTTTGCTTGCCTGCCAGCTTGTACTGTAAAGTGGCAATGGTGGAACAAAGGTGTGAAAGGATGGAGGAGAGATATGGGGAGAGAATGGAGAGAGAAAGGAAGAGAGGGAGAGAAAGAGACAACTTGCACTGATATGGCACTTTACGGAATCGCTCGTCAGCATACTACCGCCTATTGGAACGCCTTCTCTCTCCGATACGACCCGGCTAACCGGAAGCAGCTTTATAAGCGCGAGACCGTTCAAGGAGATCGCGGGAGGAGGAGCGGAAGTGGGATGAGAGAATGGGGATAAGGAGCATAAGAAAAGTGAGGGGAGAGAGAGAGAGGAGGGGTGAAGAAGAGAGAAAAAGAAATAGCGAGAGGAGAGAGAGAGGGAAAGAGAGAGAAGAGAGTGGGAGAGCGAAAGAGAGAGAGAGAGAGAGAGGGAGAAAGAGAGAGAGAGATGAAGAGATGTATCGAAAGCAAGAAAGAAACTAGGGTGTAGTGGACGCTACACGAGAACAAGGACTAGGAAAGATGGTCCGGAGTCCAGTGGGGGGGGGGGAGAGATTGGGTATGAGAGAGAAGCAAGGCAGATACTGTGCAGAAATGAGCAGAAGACATATCCCTTGCTAATCGTACTTCATCATTCAGTTTCCTAACCTTCACCCCTTTTCAGATACATATCTCTCAAATCAAGCAAATCAAGAATCACGAAATGTCATTTTAAGTTTCTGTTTAAAATGGAGAACAAGAGCAAAGGTAGCAAGTTTGCTATAAGGAGATTCTTGATAGGAAGGAAGCATACAGAAGTTGAAGAGCTGAGATATGTCAAAGAATTTTGAACTAGAACCTTTAACGACTAAAGGGTAAGCGCACAAAAAAATAAGGAGGAGTTTTTTTATGTCGTGGGAGTTCAGTAGTTCCAGGGCATAAGGAGAGATCAAATAGGCGGGCGAGACGACAGCCCAAAGTGAAGGAAGTGATTATTCAACGGATTTAAATAGGCTTCCGTGGAGGAGATGCTCGAGGTGCCACCCCCTTTTGTAGAGAAAAAGTACAATGTCCTCTTTGTTCAGCCACGGCTCCTCCTCTGCATTATTTCTTACTTCCACGACCTCAGCCTTGCGATCGCTAGAGACTTCACATGTTCTCTCTCTAAACCGTTTCAACTTTTGTCTCTCATTCTCTCCTTCACTTTCTCTCATTCTCTCTCTCTCTCTCTCTCTTTCTCTCTCTCTCTATTTCTCTCTTAAGCTCGCAATCTTTCTCTCCGTTTTCCCTATGCTTTCTCCATCTTTCTTGTAAGTTCAGTTTCATCCTACGCTCCATACTTTCCTCTTCCGAATATCTGCCACACACTCAAACTTTTACTCTTTCTCTCTCCGCCCTGTCGCTTATCTCTCTGGCTCTCTCTCTCTCTCTCTCTCTCTCTCTCTCTCTCTCTCTCTTTCTTTCGAACTATCTATCTCACCCTCATGTTTCTCTCTCTCTCTCTCTCTCTCTCTCTCTCGCTCTCTTCGTATATTGCACTTTTAACTATCGCGCATCCATTGTTTCTCTCTCCCACGCCCCCCCTCTTTTACACCCTTGTCATTTTGGTACACCTTTTCTCTCAAATCCCTCTGCCTATACTTTTATCCCTCCCCCTCTCTTCCTCTAGGTC
>CALZFC010000251.1:5030000-5092500 GCA_945643635.1 Allodiplogaster sudhausi
AAGTTTAAGCTGCCAGAAACTGGAAAATTCTTTTGTTATCTGTCGAATGAAAGTAATATTTATTCTTACAACTGTGTAACATTCCGCAGGCCGTTTGCTGAGCGGTTCATTTCAATAGATTGGAGGAGAAAAAGTTGACAATGTCCATCCTTCATTTCGGCCCGCTTTATCGCAGCTGTCATGTCGAGCGGGAGAGAGAGAGTGAAAGAGAGAGAGAGAGAGAGAGAGAGAGAGGGGAAGAGAGAGAGAGAGAGAGTTAAAGAGAGAGAGAGAGAAAGAGAGAGAGAGAGAGAAAAAGAGAGAGAGAAAGAGACAGAGAGAGAGAGAGAGAACACCAATCCGTCTCATCCATCATACTCGGTGTCAAGCGCGCAGGGAGGGAAGAATATTGTAAAGGCCATTAGTGAGAACACGATCTCTTTCATGGAGTACTCGCATGCATGCATCTTTGTCTGTTTGTATGTTCATTTGTACGGGATCATATGAATAAGAGGCGTTCATATGAATAGATTAAAAAAAGATATGTGTGTACATATGCATGAAGACGTTATAAATTCAAGATAAATCTTTAAGCCTTTCCTTCTATTCGAAGGGACGCCAGGGCAATAATGGATTTTACTTTTTTCTCTTTAGTTTTTTCTTTAGTTCAATTGAGATCGAGGCGACATGTATATGTTTCAAAGTTTTTTTTTCTCTGCTATTAATCTATAGTGTATTTTAGGTTTTTGCACTGGTAAGAAACAAGTTTTATTTCAACACTTAAAGCATTTTCGCCACTTTTTACCAATGCGTGTTCCGCTAACAGTTAAGGGCGTTAAATCCATCGCAAAGTGGTTCAAGCTGCTTCACTGTCTTTGTAGTGAACAAGGAAAATCACGGGCAGAGCAACATACGAACGGGAAACAGGAACATGGGTGAAATGGGAGGAAAAGCAAGAGAGAGAAATAGAGAGAGAGGGGGAAGAGAGAGAGAGAGGGAGGGAGAGAGAGAGATAAGAGAACACGGAAAGGGGAAGAAAGGAAGAGGAAAATTGCCGCGAAAACAACGAACCGTTAAAAACAAAGCTTGAATGGAACATTTTATATGGCCATCCTTCAGAGTATAATCGTCCCAGAGGAACCGTTCACCGTAAGTCATTAAAAGAATTAACTTTCGAAGCATCTTCTACCTCTTTTTCCATAATAGTGGGTTTAAGCTGTCAAATTTCTCTTACTTATCAGTTTTTCAAACCACCCTCCATTGTTTCTTCAGCTTTTTCTCTTACAGTTCCACTGTGTGTCTGTTTCTCTCTCATCCTCTTTTTTTCTCAACCGCACCTTCTTCCACCCTACATTGTGATATGCTTGAAGAAATGTTCTCTTGTGCTCCCGCTCTCCTTCTTCTTTTTTTTTTCTCTCTCTATCTCTCCACTCCTGACTTTTTCTCGTTGTTTCCTATCCGAACCACTTAAATCTCTTTTACTGATTAAGACCGAAGCAAACGGCTCAAAGTCTTGAACTTTTGAGAACTGTCCATCTCATTACAGTTTTGACACAGTGCCCGAATAGAATCGTTCCAATATCTTTTCCACCGTTTACTCTTTTCGCTTGCCACTGTCCCTCTCTTTTACTTTCCCTTTCTCTCTCCATATCTCTCTCTTCTCTCTCAGGCTCTCTCTCTCTCTCTCTCTCTCTCTCTCTCTCTCCCTTCCATACCACCTTATCCCAATTTCGTCGTCCTTTCTTTCAGTGCCTTTTTCTCTCTCAGCTAGTTTACAATCAGTTGTTACCCGAGCAAGAAATTCCATAAGAGTGTGTTTCTCAAATTGGAAAAGGGCACTATCGAAATATGAGAAGAAGAGCCCCATAAGGAAGGAACAAAGGAGGCGACTCTTGGCCTTGGCGCTTTCAAGGCAAAAAGACGCCAAGCAGCGAAAAGTACAAAGAACTTCTTGCTCGGCCAAGTGCAAAAGCTGACGGTTGACACCGGCGTCGCTGAGCCTCGAGCCTCTGCTGCAACAGTCAGAAGACGCTCTTTCCGGGGTCATTATTGAACTTTTTAAAATATTCAGATCCATTTTAGAATGTTCTAAGAAATTTTTGAATACTGTAGAATTAGAATATTCTAAACGATTATAGAATATTCTAATCCATATTAGAATGTTCTATTCGATTGTACAATATAATAATCCATGCCAGAATATTCTAAATGATTATAGAATATTCTAGTCTGTTTAAGAATTTTCTAATCGACTAAAGAACTTTCATAGTTTGTATATTCAAAACAATTATAAAGTAGTCTAATCTATGCCAGAAAATGCCGATTTTAGAATATTCTAAACGATTATAGAATATTCTCATTGATGATATATTGGAGACGATTTTTCTCTCACTATTCCATTTGTAGAGAGAGAGAGAGCGAGAGCATGAGAGAGATAGAGCGAGTGAGAGAGAGAAAAGGGAGAGAAGGTTAGAGATATGCAATTTTTTTCGATATTAATTTTACAAACTTATCTGGTGAATTGTCTACAATGTCACGGCTGTTTGTGTGGTCCTGGAATTAATAAATGGTTTAGTCTTGATCGAGGCAAGCTGATGTGTGTGACGTGCCGCTTGAACAGGGATATGAACGAACCGGTGGAGGAATCGACAAGTCAACGAAATAGTAGTATAATCGAGATGTATTTTTGTTTTATGGGCTGTTCTGCTTGCATGTGAACAAAACGATACATGATTCCTGATAGTTCAGGACAATCTGACAGGGCTTTGCTCTGTTCTTGTCGACTTCGCGCATGCTTCCGAGGCTGGAGGGGGGGGGGAGACAGAGACAGAGAGAGAGAGAGAGAGAGAGAGAGAGAGAGAGAGGGAGAGAGAGATACACAGAGAGAGAGAGAGGCAGAGAAAGACACAGAGAGAGAGTAAGAGTAATAGATAGAGAGTGAAAGTGAGACGGAGAAAGTGAAATGGAGGAGAGGAGAAAGGAGGAGACAGTTGTACGGGTTATTTTCCCTCTCTATGATACGGACCATCAATGAAACGGGGCAAACACAGACAAGTTAATTGTTCATATTTATAAGCAGAACATATAGGAAACACAACATGTCAGTTCAGTGGATATGAGAGTAGTAAGAAGAAGGAAAACGGAATTGATTTGGATAAAATATACGGAACTAATCGTCCCGTTTCTTCGTGTTTGCCAGCACATTCCCGAGTCAGAGGAAAAGGAAACAAAAGGATAACAATTATCAGGAGAATTATTGATAGAAGATGGCCTCGCAGAGCGAGTGGTGATGCTCTTTGGACTGACAGCCTTTGCAACGCTTCGTCTTGCCACACGGCCCTTCATGTGGCCCGAGGCACGAGGGGCACAGCTCCAGTTCGTCCAGGATGGCTCTTCTCTCTCTTGCCGTGAAGAACCACCCGCATTCATCCGAGCGATGGCGCGATTCGCCGCAGTACGCACAAAAGTACCTGGATTTCATTCTGGCACAATGACGCGCGTACAGGATTTGGCTGATGGTCGGCGTCGCGGTCCATCCATTTGTTGGAGGACTCTCTGATGATGGAGGAGGAGATCGCTTTTTCAGCGGAAGATCATCTGTGAATCGTGGCGAAGGATTCCTCTTCCGCATACTTTGGAGATGCCCTCGAGGAGCTCTGTGAGGGATCTTTCGTGGACAGGATGTGCGATGAGGAGAAGAATGACGAGGCTGTCGACGAGAGGAAAGAAAACAATGATGCTCCTGGCAGAAGGAAGAATGCTCTCGAGGACGACAGGGAGAACGATGAGATTCTTGATGGAATGAAGAAGGATTCGACTCCTGGACTGAGGGTGAAGGACGCGACCGAATCCGATATTGAGAAGGAAAACCTCGACGAGGGGAAGGATCATTTTCTCGACGAACAAAAGAACGACGATGCTCTTGACGTGAAGGAGAAGGGCGAGACTGGCGTGGAGGATGAGAGTGGGAGTCTCTTATAGTCGTAGATGAACGTCTGTTTGTCTGCGCACTTGGACGTCTCGCAAAAATGTCCCTCAGATACCTGTTCCGGGCGGTGCTTGGATGGCAAGGATGTGAAGAATTGGATGACGGCAGCAATTGCTGTGCAGGGCAGCGGAGTCCGGAAGGAGACGTTTCCCCTTGGTTTCGGGAACGATTATTTGCAGCTCTTGAACTTCGGACAATAGTAGTCGGAACCTCGTTTCTGGTTGAAGAATCGACGATTTCATTGCTGTTCGGCGCATTTGACCTTTTCACCGAATCGGAGGATGAGGAATTCCTGCTGGAACTTCCGCTTGGCACGAAGGGACGCCTTGGCTTGCGTTCTTCTCTTGTATGCTTCGCTGTGACCAAATTCTGTAAGTGAGGGAATAATGAGAATATTCGAAAAAGGAAAACTTTCATGGAAGAAAAGCAGGATATGACTGCACGTCCTTGTTTTGTCCCAATTATAGCATCCCTCTTTGTAGATTTCCGCACTAGGAGATGTTGGCCTATCTGTTCCAGGAAAACAAGGAGGATGTTGCCATTGTGTGTTAGACAGGATGAACGATCATGGGTGTTCTGAGTGCGAGAATGCAAGACAGATAGAGAGAGAGGGAGAGAGAGAGAGAGAGAGAGAGCGCAATCCATACCATGGTTCTTTGTACTTTTCGCTGCTTGGCGTCTTTTTGCCTTGAAAGCGCCAAGGCCAAGAGTCGCCTCCTTTGTTCCTTCCTTATGGGGCTCTTCTTCTCATATTTCGATAGTGCCCTTTTCCAATTTGAGAAACACACTCTTATGGAATTTCTTGCTCGGGTAACGACTGATTGTAAGCTAGCTGAGAGAGAAAAAGGCACTGAAAGAAAGGACGACGAAATTGGGATAAGGTGGTATGGAAGGGAGAGAGAGAGAGAGAGAGAGAGAGAGAGAGAGCCTGAGAGAGAAGAGAGAGATATGGAGAGAGAAAGGGAAAATAAAAGAGAGGGACAGTGGATGCTTCGAAAGGGAATTCTTTTAATGACTTACGGTGAACGGTTCCTCTGGGACGATTATACTCTGAAGGATGGCCATATAAAATGTTCCATTCAAGCTTTGTTTTTAACGGTTCGTTGTTTTCGCGGCAATTTTCCTCTTCCTTTCTTCCCCTTTCCGTGTTCTCTTATCTCTCTCTCTCCCTCCCTCTCTCTCTCTCTTCCCCCTCTCTCTATTTCTCTCTCTCTCTCTCTTGCTTTTCCTCCCATTTCACCCATGTTCCTGTTTCCCGTTCGTATGTTGCTCTGCCCGTGATTTTCCTTGTTCACTACAAAGACAGTGAAGCAGCTTGAACCTCTTTGCGATGGATTTAACGCCCTTAACTGTTAGCGGAACACGCATTGGTAAAAAGTGGCGAAAATGCTTTAAGTGTTGAAATAAAACTTGTTTCTTACCAGTGCAAAAACCTAAAATACACTATAGATTAATAGCAGAGAAAAAAAAACTTTGAAACATATACATGTCGCCTCGATCTCAATTGAACTAAAGAAAAAACTAAAGAGAAAAAAGTAAAATCCATTATTGCCCTGGCGTCCCTTCGAATAGAAGGAAAGGCTTAAAGATTTATCTTGAATTTATAACGTCTTCATGCATATGTACACACATATCTTTTTTTAATCTATTCATATGAACGCCTCTTATTCATATGATCCCGTACAAATGAACATACAAACAGACAAAGATGCATGCATGCGAGTACTCCATGAAAGAGATCGTGTTCTCACTAATGGCCTTTACAATATTCTTCCCTCCCTGCGCGCTTGACACCGAGTATGATGGATGAGACGGATTGGTGTTCTCTCTCTCTCTCTCTGTCTCTTTCTCTCTCTCTTTTTCTCTCTCTCTCTCTCTTTCTCTCTCTCTCTCTTTAACTCTCTCTCTCTCTCTCTCTTCCCCTCTCTCTCTCTCTCTCTCTCTCTCTCTCTTTCACTCTCTCTCTTTCTCTCTCTCTCTCCTTCAAGATTCCATCTCTCCGTTCATGATCCGTCCAGACATTTCGACGCCCGCTCGACATGACAGCTGCGATAAAGCGGGCCGAAATGAAGGATGGACATTGTCAACTTTTTCTCCTCCAATCTATTGAAATGAACCGCTCAGCAAACAGCCTGCGGAATGTTACACAGTTGTAAGAATAAATATTACTTTCATTCGACAGATAACAAAAGAATTTTCCAGTTTCTGGCAGCTTAAACTTTAAAAAATCACTGAACATTTTGTGTACTCAAGCCACTTTTAAGGGCTCTCTTTCATGGAAAGCTCCGCCAGGTCTATAAGAATGTGACTGGCGAGACAATGGATTGCTTACAAGAAAGATTGTATATCATATATTTATTTTCATAAATTTTAGAATTAAGACAAATACTGATCTGTCTTTCTCCTCATCTATCCCTCTTTCTCTCTCTCCCTCTCTTTCACCCTCTCTCTCTCTATCTCTCTGCCCCTCTCTCTTCTTCTCTCGCAGATTTCTCCAATCTCATGAGAATTCCTTGAGCTGATGCACTAATCATCATGTCCCTTTTTCGCTTCTTGCCCTTTCCGCCACGGGTGAGATCGCCTTTGACGCGATTAGCCACCGATCTCGAGGTTCATCTCTTTTTCTCTGTCTGTCTGGCTGTCTCTCTCTCTCTATTATCTTCATTCCTCATTCTCTCTCTCTTTCATCTTCATTCCTCTCCCTCCCTCTCTATCTCTCTCTCTCTCTCTCTCTTTCTATTTCTCTCTGTCTACCAGACTACATCTATGCACATAGTGCAAGCCGACGGGATCGCTTCCGGTACTACTCGGTTCATCGAACCGCGGAGAGACAGAGCATGGAAATTGCCTCGTTGAAACAGAAGAGCTGAAAAGAGAGGAAGAGACAGACATAGAGAGGGGAGAGAGAAAGAGAGAGCGGGAGAGAAATAAAGAGAGACAAAGAAAGAGAGAGAAGAGAAAGAGAAAGATCGAGAGAAAGCGAGAGCGAAAGAGAGAGAAAGAGTGAGAGAGAGAGAGACTGAGAGAAAGCAAGAGAAATCGAGAGAAAAGGAGAGAAAGTGAGAGAAAGAGTGATGGCAATACTAAGAATGAGAGAAATTAATGAATTGAATAAGGATATGTTTGTAGTAAGGTCTGTAATAAAGAAGCCACAAAAGAGCCCGCTGTGCTAACAGTGCCAGCCATTCTCTATTCGTCCTTCTACCTTTCAATTTCGTTCTATCCTTCTCCTCGCCTGCCTTGCGCTCTCCAGTATCTCTTTTGATCTCTCTCTCTCTCTCTCTCTGCCTCCCTCACTCTCCAACTCTCTTTCTCTCTAACTTCCTCTCGATCTCATTGTCATCACCAGATCACATCTTCCATTTGTGGAGGGGCGTAGTGATGAAATGGCTGCCGAAATGGTCGGATGCTGGTTGAATTGTCTGATGAGAAGCAATTTCACGATAAGGAAGCAGCAGAAAGACCGTTTAATGCTTTAGCAAAGTGGTTAGAACTCGTGGTTTGCATAGTGGCTTTTTACATGTTTTTTTCAATATTCATTTTAGAAGCTACTGGAAAGAGAGCAGAGCGGAATATACTAAATCTTGAAAGATGAAGACAAATCAACGTTATTGTCACTCATGAAAAAATGATTTCAATTTGCAGTAGAATAATTAGAAACTGGAATCGACGTTCTGACAACAAATCCTTCATATTCGTCCCGTGACACAGATTCTTGTTAACCCTTTTCTAATTAGACTTACTGTTGCCACGCACACCGGAAGGACAATCGGTCACTGGCACATTTGATTCCTTCTTTCCTTTTTTTATCTTGTTTCTCTCTATTTCTCTCGTTCTCTCTTTCTCTCTCTCTATCTCTCTCTCTCTCTCTCTCTTACACCTCTCGCTCCCCCTCTCTCTTTCGCTCTTTACTTTCTGCCGTCCCTCCCTCATTACAGAATGGTGACCACAAAACAGGCACGATGCCTCTCCAACCCACGTCACTTTCCTCCAGAGGATGAATCAGCCGTCTGCGGGGGGACACCGTATGGTTCTGATGCATGACTGACATGGAAGAAGAAGTTCAACGAGTCTTATGACGAATGACCGGAAAGTACATGGATTTCTCTCTCTCTCTCTCTCTCTCTCTCTTTCACTCTCTCTTCCTCTTTCTCTCTTCCTCTCTCTCTTATCTTCTGGCTCTCTCACCTTTCTCTCATCCTCTCTCCGAATCGCCCACGACTGTAGTTTTGGTTTGTGCAAAAAGTGCGCCCGTGCCTATGCCTTACTATTACTAGCACATCGTGTACTCATGGCATGGCGTAAAGAAGTGGTAACAGGGACAAAAAAGGTGAGGGGGAGGGACGGTCAGTGGGAGAGAGAGAGAGAGAGAGAGAGAGAAAGAGAGAGAGAGAGAGAGAGAGAGAAAGAGAGAGGACACTCCCGAACATGACGACGGAAGTGAACGGGTTGGGAAGGAGGGAGGAAAGGAGGGAGGGAGAGGGAGAGGGAGGAAGAAGGAGAGGGAGGGAGAGAGAGGAGAGAGGAATGAGCGAAAATGAGAAAGAGAGAGAGGGAGAGACAGAGAAAGAGAGACAGACCTAGAGGAAGAGAGGGGGAGGGATAAAAGTATAGGCAGAGGGATTTGAGAGAAAAGGTGTACCAAAATGACAAGGGTGTAAAAGAGTGGGGGCGTGGGAGAGAGAAACAATGGATGCGAGATAGTTAAAAGTGCAATATACGAAGAGAGAGAGAGACTCATGAAAAAATGATTTCAATTTGCAGTAGAATAATTAGAAACTGGAATCGACGTTCTGACAACAAATCCTTCATATTCGTCCCGTGACACAGATTCTTGTTAACCCTTTTCTAATTAGACTTACTGTTGCCACGCACACCGGAAGGACAATCGGTCACTGGCACATTTGATTCCTTCTTTCCTTTTTTTATCTTGTTTCTCTCTATTTCTCTCGTTCTCTCTCTCTCTCTAAATTAAATTAATAAAATAAAAAATATTCAGGAGGTGCACGAGGTGGAGCACCTCTTCTGGCAGAACTGGCCAGACCGCGGAGTGCCCCCTCACACGATGGCCTGCTTCAAGCTCATCACGCAAGTCCGCAAGCGGACTTGCGTGATGAGCTCATCCACGGCTCGGCCGGTCCGCGTTTCTCTGCCTTCTCTCTTTCTCCTCTTCTCTCATCAATTTCCGTTCCCTTCCCTAATCTGCCTCTCCATCTCTAACCCTCTCATTCTCTCTCTCTTTCTCTCTCTCTCTCTCTCTTGCTCTAACTCGCTCTCCTCTCAGGAATCGGACGCACTGGCACCGCCGTGGCCCTCGACATGATCTACACGGCAATCGTCGGCGGAAAAGCCACTAAGCTCAAGGAGGTTGCTGGGATTTCTTTTTCTTTTTCTAACTAAAAGGATCAACTTCAGATCGTGACGAATCTCCGCCACGGGCGCCACGGCAGCGTGCAGATGGACGTGCAATACGTGTACATTGCACACTGCATTGTCGAGTCGCCATCGAGAAGAAGGTCACTTTCTTCAATTTTTTGTCTACTTATGACAGAGAGAGTGGAATGAGAAATCGACGAAGACTCCAGTAAGATTCTATTTTGTATTTTCAAAAAATTGAAATTATTTTACATTTTTTTCTTATGAAAAAAAAAGTTTTTTTTTTCAGATTGCTACCTCTACTAGTCAGCCGGCCTCTTCTCTGCCTCGCCTGCCAACTCGTCAACTCGCTCACGCCGAATAAAGGGATGAAAGGAAAAGGAAAGTTTCCGCGAAAACACGGAATGAGTAAAATGATCAACGTGAATACCGTTAAAAAGAAAGCTTGCATGGAACATTTTATATGACCATCTTTCATAGCATAAACGTTGCAGAGGAACTCGTACACCGGAAGTCATAAAACGTTACTTCCCTTTTGAAGCTTCTTCTATACTTTCCCCATATCTATCGCTCTTTTTCCATAATAGTGGGCTTATGGTGTCAAATTTCTCTAGCTTTTCAGTTTTCAAAAAACCTACATTCTTCCTTCATGGCTTTTTCTCTTGCAGTTCCTCTGTATGTCTGTTTCTCTCTCATCCTCTTTTTTTGTTCTCAATCGCACCTTGTTCCACCCTACATTGTGATATGCTTGAAGAAATGTTCTCTTGTGCTCCCGCTCTCCTTCTCTCTCTCTCTCTCTCTCTCTCTCTCTTCCTGGTTCTCTCCACTCTAACTCTTTCGCTCTCTCGCATTGTTTCCTCTCCTATCCACTTGAATCTCTTTACTGATTAAGGCCGAAGCAAACGGTTCAGGGTCTCGAACTTTTGAGAACAGTCCATCTCATTACAATTTTGACACATTGCCCGAGTAGAATCGCTAGAAAATCTTTCTTTATAGTTTACTTTTTTCGCTTGTCACTGTCCCTTTCTTTTATTTTCCCTTTCTCTTTCTCCAGTAATCTCCCCTCCCTTCCTTTCTCCCTCTCTCTCTCTCCATCTTTCTCCCTCTCTCAATCTCTCTCTCTCTATTCAACACTCTATTCGAATTCCGTCGTCCTTTCCTTCAGTGCCCTTTTCTCTCTTAGCTAGCTTACAATAAGTTGTTACCCGAGCAAGAATTCCATAAGAGTGTGTTTCTCAAATTGGAAAAGGGCACTATCGGAATATGAGAAAAAGAGCCCCATAAGGAAGGAACAAAGGAGGCGACTCTTGGCCTTGGCGCTTTCAAGGCAAAAAGGACGCCAAGCAGTGAAGAGTACAAAGAACTTCATGCTCGGCCAAGTGCAAAAGCTTTGATGCCTCACCTGAGAGATAAGGAAGGGACTTATGTAGTTTGCCAGGGCCCATTTTCCTCATGACGCCTACCCATGGATTGTAATGGTGTTAATATAAATGAAGAAATATTAATTGTCTTTATTCGGCACCGAATCCAAAGGCAATTTCGACTGCAGCATGGCGTATTTCCATCTCGATTCGATTAATTCTATGCACGGCACGCGGGCGCACTCGCTCCCGCTGTAGGATAAGACGTTCCGATGAAGACCTCAAGCAGTCAAAGACACTTTTTTCATTAGAAAATATTACTGTTTAAAATAAATATGAGAATACATTTATAATCTTAAAGGAATATAATCAAATATTTCAATTATTAATTAATAAGTTCCCAACGGACATCGCCCTTCTGCTGAAGATCAAAGCTGGTCACAGAGAAAGGACAGCCATCGATTTCGAGCTGCAATTTAAGCTTCTTTTTAAAAAGAAGCGGAAATCGATAATTGTCGAACTCTCATATTTATTAATTCTTTTGTGTTTTCCTTGTACGTACCCGGGCATTATCAATTACAAAAAGGAAAAGGAATATCCAACGTTACCCTGCACTCCTCGCGCTCTCGCCTGGAAAGGAAGCAAAGAGAGAGAACGGAGAAGTCGTATTCTGAAAGGAGGAAAGTTAGCGTTTCTCTCGTAGGGTATTTTCATGGGAAGATCCCATTTTGTATATCAAATATATATTTTTTAAATAAAAAAAGATAAAGTAAAACTGTGGGAACGAGGATGAATGCGAAACCTGGCGAAGTGCCAATGAGGAACGAGCCATTCGGCTTCATTTCCTTCTCCCACGAGAACTTGATCGACGCGAGGTTGCTCTGGGGTAAAGAAAGTTCACTATTAATTTTTTTTTCATTTCAAATTTCAATTTATTGGCATTTTGCATTTCATTGTCAGTCCCATTATTCGTAAGCGAAATGTTTGCTCGTTAGGGACTTAAAAAGAAAAGAGATGTAATGCTGACTCCTCTCTTGAGCACAAAGCCCATGTAGTTGACGCCGCCCTTGGCATCCTTCTCAAGAGTATAGTAGCGGATCCAGTTGTGCAGACCGGACACCTCGCCGTTCTTCGCCTAAATTATTCGATTTTCATTATCTAGAATATAAAATATTTGATATATTTCATACAGACATGAATCCTGTGCGACAAATTCCTTTTCTGCGATTTCCATCTCTCTCTCTCTCTCTTTTTTCTCTGTATCTTTTTACCTCCCTCTATATGCAGATACGACCCACACTCCCTACCTGTCTCTCTTGCACCGCGCTCTCTCTCTCTCCCTCTCTCTCTTTCTTTCTTTCTCTCTCTCTCTCGCTCTCTGACCTCCCCAACAAAGACATGCTCGAATCCGGAAGAGTCGAGCACTCCGCGTGCGCGGGAGTACCGATCGAACCAGATGTGCTTCAGATTCTTGCGGAGCGTCTGCTCGTTTGTGGCAAACGGATGTCCTGAAAGTTTCCGTTTCTTTTTTCAATGTACTTATTTTACTTTTAATGTTTTTATTCATGAACGAAAAATTATATAATTACGCCACTTTCCTAAAGAGGAAAAACTGTGACTTATATAATTTGAATATATTTTATGTTATGTTAACTACTTGTAACTTCGCCCTATCGCTTGTCCCACAACTATTCCAGAATGCCCATCCCCCAGCAACTGGATCTTTCCGATCGACGAACACTTTGTGTGCACGTCGATCAGAGAGATCCGGTAGCTTGGCGATCTAAGCCGAATCACGGCAATGGAAATCGGCTCAGCGCTAGCAACGGATTTATCTGCCGCGCGCTCAATGATGCACAGTGTTGGCATTGTGACTATAGCAGAGTTTTCTGCACACTTTAAAAAATAAATATTTTGATTTAGAATATTCAGAGACATTTTACATTCTAACTACATTTTTTAAATAACTTTCTCTGAAGAACATGTACATAAAGATATGGATGCACATGCAAATGTCTGCAAGGGTTTTTCATTAGTATCCTTCTATTATATATTATTTATTTCTCTTGTATGCGATAACAAAGTATAAAGGAGCTTGACGCTGATGTGCTTATGTCAGGGAATGTGAGTCGTGCACAATTTTCTACAAAGAGAAATGGATGCTGCGGGGAATTAACAGGGATCACCGCGGATTCTTCATCTTTTGCACTCTCCATGCTGGACGAAACAAACGTCTACGCCTACCGTAACTACACTTTTGGACAATTCTGGTTGATCAACAGATGTTTCGCGCGGGAAACATCAACTTCACCATTCAGGAAGCCCTTGAAGTGAATGTGTTCTATTGTGTGACAAGGAACTCTCACACATGGTTGCCCGACCCTGGCTGAGCAGTAGATCACAAACGAATTTGAAGAGCAATGAAACATTGGATATTTGTCAAGAAAGACGACAATTTTGCTCTTTCAGCCTTTTTTAAATATATTTTATTTCACTCCAAAATGACACTCACCGTTCTTATTAAGAAAGTCGAAGAGAATCTTGTACGGCTCAGTCGCGGCGACGGCATCCATGAAGGTATCAATGTTCTTCTTCTCCTAGGCAAATGGCATCGTCGCAGCAAACGGACGAATATTCAACAGCCGATTGGAATATTCTAACATCGATTAGAATATTCTACAGCCGATTGGAATATTCTAACATCGATTAGAATATTCTACAGCCGATTGGAATATTATAACATCGATTAGAATATTCTACAACCGATTGGAATATTCTAACATTGTGCAGAATATCCTGAAAGTGATTTGAATACTCTAAATTTGTCGAAAACTGCGCATAACATTCTAATATCGAAATATTTTAGAATAAGAATCAATAAAGCCCCGGAAAGAGCGACTTCTGGCTGACCGTGGCGGAAGATACGCGAGGCTCAGCGACGCCGGCGTCTCTGGTGTAGTCACCGAAGAGGGCGATGAGAGCGGCGAAAGTTGGCCGGGAGAGCAACGTAGGGTCGACGTGCTTGAAGAAGCTTAAAGGAACGGTAGGCTTGTTGGGTTTTTGCTGAATTAAAACCAATTACTCTCTCACTCTATCCTTCTCGGTCTCCCTTTCTTACCTCTCTCAAACACAATTCCAGTGAGGAATTTTCCCCCTCACTTCCTGTCTGATTCTGTCGCTGTCGCATTTATGTACCCTATGTCTCTCATTCGCTCTCCAACACTCCAAAGTTTCTTTTCTCTCGGTAATAATCCCACAAACTTCTGTGGAGCATTGTCGACCGTGTCACGGCTGTTTGTGTGGTCCTGGAATTAATTGGTTTAGGCTTGTGGAAGGCTAGCTGATTTGAAGTTCCTTTTTGCCCATAAGGATATGAACGAAAAGCGTGGAGGATATTACAAGTCAGCGAGATGGTGGGATAATTGAGAGCAACGATATGTTTTGTGCTTTGTGGGCTGTTCTTCTTATAAGTATACATAAAGAAGCCATGATACCTGATAGTTCAGGACAATCTGGCCCGGCTTCGCTCTGTTCGCGTCGCCTTGGCGCATGCGGTGAGCCGCCGCGGCCAACTCCGAATCCGAGACAGATAAAGCTGAAGAGAGAGAGAGAGAGAGAGAGAGAGAGAGAGGGAGAGAGGGAGAGGAGAGACTGACATGGAGAAAGAAAACGGAGGAGAGGAGAGAGAAGGAGACAGCGAACGAAGAATAGAGAGAGTGTGAAAGATAGTGATAGGGAGAGAGAAAAGAGAAAGTGATAGAGAGAAAAAGGAAAAGAGTCTCATTAACCTGGAAGTGATTGTGCGTCCGAGTGCTGTGCCGAGAAAGCAGCGAAGGCGAGGAGAACAGCGAGTGCCACTGACATCATGGGCATCTGGTGGAAGGGAGTGAGAGCGAGAGAGAGAGAGTGAGAAGTATGAGAGAAAGAGAGAGAACACGGGAAAACAGAGAGAGAGAGAGGGAGGGAGAGAGAGAACGAGAAGAAGAAGCAGAATAGAGACAGGGAGATAGAGAAAGAACGGGAGAGAGTTGGAAGAATGAGAGAGAACGAGAGAGAGGGAGAAAGAGAAAGAGAGAGAGAGAGAGAGAGAGAGAGAGAGAGAGTGAGAGAGAGAGCAAGCATAGGTGGAAAGGGAAAAAAACTAAAGGAGCAGAAGGCAAGTTTGCGCTAGAAATTAGACCAAACAATCCTTGACTGGCGAACTCACAAGCAGTGAGTCAGGGAAATAGTGAGAGAGAGAGAGAGACAGAGACAGAGAGAGAGAGAGAGAGAGAGAGAGAGAGAGAAAGAGCGTTAGATTGACGGAAATTTGCGGTACGGTGAATTTCTTATTCATGAATTGTGTTTGGTAAATATTTTTTTTTCGTGGAAAAAAAAAACGAAAATTGTTTAAAAACTGGAAATGAGATTGCAAGAAAGTGGAGTGCTTGGTGGAATGAAAGAAAGGAGGAGTGCCCTATTTGTAGATCTCCGCACTACCAGATGTTTGTCTAGCTGTTCTTGGGATGTTCGTACGTAGACGAGTAAGGGAAACGGGCAAGATGTAGCCGATGTGTGTTAGACAGGATGGACAATCACCGTGTTCTGATTAGGGAGACGGCAGAAGCATGAATGCGAGATAGAGAAACAGATAGAGAGTGAGAGAGAGAGATACTTCGAAAGGGACAGAGAGAAAGAGAGAAAAATCAGAGATAAATAGAGACAGGCAGAGAGAGAGAGAGAGAGAGAGAGAGAGAGAGAGAGAGAGAAAGGGAGAGAGAAAGAGGGAGTGTATGAGGAAGAAATATAGCACTCCAGAGAGTGAGAGGGAGAGAGAAATAGAAGGAGAAGAACAGAGAAAAAGAGAAAGAAAAAGAGGGATAAGGGGAGGCGGAGAGAAACATTGTAGCAGGCAAAGAGAAGAGAGAGAGAGAGAGAGAGAGAGAGAGAGAGAGAGAGAAATAGAAAGAGAGGAACAGAGAGAAGGAGAGAGAGAAAGAGAAAGATAAAGAACAGACTGAAAGAGAGAGAAAAGGAGATAAAACTGGGCATAGTGAGGAGAGAGATGGAGGATAGAGCGATAGAGTGTGAGCGAGAAAAGGGAAATATGAAACGAAAATCAAATGGCATGATATGTATTCGATCATAAAGTTCGAGAGTAGATGTGGAGAGAAAGTGAAGAGAAGAGAGAACAGGAAAGCGTAAGAGAGAGAAAGAGGGTGAGAGGGAGAGAGGGAAAGAGAGAAGTCATAGCGTGGCATTAAAGAAGAACGTCGTGTTGGCATCACTCTTTGAAGTCAACACTGTTCGTGCTCTGCTCGCATATTCCGTTATGAGTTCTCGCATGCTGACATATTGTTCGTCTTGTACCTGATGCATGATGAAGAAATTCTTTTCAGGAATCCCGATACTGCGTCTTGCAACCTACAGTATTCCGAGATACAGTAATTGAGAGAACGAGACAATTGACAGCAGCGCCACAGAATAATTTTCTTACAATATTTTTTCCTATAGCCAAATAGCTTTATTCCTACGAAAAACACACAGTTTTACTGTGTCCTGTCTGTTCCCTAAACTTGGTGCAGATTCCACCGATGAACCGCACGGGCCAACATCCATCTTCTCGTGAGGGCTGCTAACCTCTGCGCTTTGTGTGAGCGAGGCCATAATCCGATGGGAAGTGAGCGAGAGAGATATCGTTGCTTGTTGACAGTAAGTTGGATGGCTCGCCCTCTAAGCCGCATGCACTGATGGGTGGCACTCTCTCCCGTTGTGGCTGCTCTATAAAGCCGCCCGCTTGAACAACTCGCACCCGACATTTTCCGAGTTCAGCACGAGGATGTCACAAATGGATGGCGATATTCTTCTGCTCTGTTCCCAACATTATCATACATCCACTTCTTTAAACTATTAATATCATTGTTAACGCAAATAGAATAAAATAACACAACTATCCCAGAAATTTAGTGCGAATTTTTTTTAGTGCGCCTTATACTGTAGCGAGTGCGAACGCGTTGTCTACGGAAAGTCGCAAGCGGCACGCTCTCTCTCTCTCTCTCTCTCTCTCTCTCTCTCTCTCTCTCTCTGCCTTTCTCTCGCTTACCGCGTTGCATTTTTCGTTCTCTGGTTCTTTTCTCTTTTTTCTCTGTCGTGTCTCTCGCTTTTGCTCGTTCTCTTTCCGCCTCGTGGAAGTACTCGGTGCGGAGTGGAATTGTCTGTGTGTGTCTGAGTGAAAGAAGGGTGAGAGAATGCGAGAGAGAGAGAGAGAGAAAGAAGAGAGTGGAGAAAGAGAGAAAGAGTAACACACAGCAACAAAGCCACGACGGGCAAAGTAAGATTTCTTCTTCTTCGCCTCTTTCAGTGCTTCTTCCCCTCCTCTTCATCTGTGCCCACTCGCTAAACTTTCTCTTTTAATCGCTTTAACCGTGCTCATCAAGCTATTCATTTAGTTATTTTTTGTATCTGTTATTACTTTGTTAAACTAAATCTTCTTGTGCATATTGGTTTTTACACCTTGCTTACTTTTTCCTCCTTCTTTTGCCATTTCGCTGAACCAGTTTTGCTCTCGTATTTGGAGTAATTTTTGCTTAGCAGTACTTTTCGCTTGTTTGATTGGCTTTAAATCTTGATAAGGTCTTCCGCGTACAATTTGAAAGGCTTGGTTTTGTTGGCTTGGTTTTAACACCTGGCCAGCGCCACATCCACTTCTCTCATGTGGCCCTCGCTGGTGTTTATTCCGTCGGATGAGTTTCCATTCTCTTTGTTTGTAGAGGAGAGTGTCCGTTCGATGAAGTCGCGGCCATAAGCTCTTCTTCATCGAATTGCCTTTCTTTTGACTCGTGGAGAGACTTCAACTGGCATATTCAAGTCGGTCCATTTCATAGTATCATGAAGGTTAAAAAAAAAATGGGTGATGAACTTAGCGTATCGGAGGTTATATTCATTGTGAAATGCCCAGAATTCAGCTTCATTTTCTCCACTTCTACTCTTCGTCATTGCATTATTTATGGCCCAATCATTTCGAAAGTTCTATCAAGAGCGAACAATAATAATGCTACCACCGGGGCTGAAAATGATTGTTCTTGCTTGATGAAATTGTGAATTCGGCGGCTTCACTGAGACGGTCGCCTTCTGTTTATTCGACGATTTAATGTTCCAGTCAACGTCCCTCCTCCGCCTCTCATTCTCGACTTCTTCGTCGTCTTCTTCTTCTTCTGAATCTCTTCTCCACCACGGCGTGTGTCACGTGAAGAGAGAGTGAGAAGGGCGGCGTTTCTCGCCCTCTTCTGAATTCCTCTTCTTTGGCCTTCGCCACCATCAATAGTCAAGGGGTACTGTATTCTATTATGTTGATCCTCTTTTTTTTTTGTAAAGACAACGGTAACTTTGCATTAAGACTTTACAGATATGGCGATTGAATGAAAACTTCCAGCATGAAAACTTCTTGATTATTATAATTTTTTTTTAATTCTACACATTTTTAGTCTTCGCTGCCTTTCACATGTCAGATGGATTTAGCGAATATCAAAGTAATAACTTTAATTTATAAATAAACCGATATACTATTCAGTTTTCGCCGCCTCTATCGAAAATGGACTTGTTGGTGGGCTGCCCTCGCGAAGACGTCCTTCGGATAGCTCGCTTCTGGCTCAGCTTCATTCTTCTCGCCATTCTGCCCGCTTCCTCATATGGCGCGGTTGACCGCGCGGCGCTCAAGTCGGTTATTCACTGATCGATTACTGAGCTCTTATTTTCTCAATTGATATCCTAGACCTACCATTAGATTCGTATTGCTTGATTGGTGCTAAATGTGGTTTTAATACTGAAAAAAGAAAGTGTTTGGTGAGTTGCTTGCAAGCAGTCCGTTCGACCCTGGCCAAAATGTTCAAATTCGTTGTACGAAAGCCGATTTATAAATCTGAGCGAAACAGAGAAAGAAAGAGAGAGAGAGAGAGAGAGAGAGACAGATAGAGACAGATAGAGAGGATGGAAGACCCCGCTGTATTTGGGTGCCCACTCATTTTTTCACCTTCTCTCGAGAATATTTCGCATTATTATAAGCCATAGCTGAGAATGATGCGGATGTTTTTTTTCTGGCGAAAAGAGATTGTTAATGAAAAGAGAATCGTATAGTTTGGAATGAAAATGCGGTCACGAGTGTTGGGAGTGCTAAAACGGAAATTAGCAATGCAAAGTAGTTAGGAGGGGCAATGTTTTGTAATCGACATGGCGAAATGTATTTTCGTCTGTATGGATCCATCTCCCTTTCCTTGCTGCCTTCGTTTCCTCCCCCACACGTTTATGGCCGTCCCTTTGCGTTTTATGCTATGTAGGCGATCAAGTCACAAATGGAATGAAATCTAAGGTGCCATTGATTACTTGTAGGGGAAGAGGCAAGGAAGAGAGGGAGAGAGAAAGAAGAGAGAGAGAGAGAGAGAGAGAGAGAGAGAAAGAAGTAGAGAGAGAGAGGGGAAGAGCGAGAAAATAGCAATGGGAAATGAGGAAATGAATGGTGTTTGTAGATGAAGGTCTGCAAATTAACCGCTTGTTAGGTTAACCCTTCATCCGTCTTCGTTTTTGTCGATGTTTGCGTTGGAAACTATAGACGAGCGATAGGAATCTTACCTAGAAAAAAAAGAGAGCGATGGAGATAGAGAGAAAGAGAGAGCAGAGTGAGAGGGGAAAGAGAGGGCAAGAATCATGTGTCATTCATTAGCAGGCATTTCATGTTGTGACACGGCAGGTGAGAGAATTTGATAAGGGGAAGCAGGATCATTAAGATAAGCAAGAAAAAAATAAGATAGATATGGAGATATAGTGGAAATTTGAGAGGGGTAGAGAGACTAAGAACAGGGGAATAAAAAATAGGAGAGAAAAGAATAATTGAAAAGGAAGTGGGAAGAAGAGACAAAGAAGTAATGACGAGGAAACATTAAACGAGATGAATGAGGATGTGTAATGTATTATTCCTTTAAGGAGAGGGCAGTCAGAGTTCGAGAAGATGGAGAGAGATATGGCAAGAAAAGATGAAGCGATAGAGAGAGGGGAGAGAGAGAGAGAAGAAGAAGTGAGGGAGAGCAGACGAGAGAAGGGAAAAAAGGTGAGAGAGACAGAGAGAATAGAGAAAGAGAAATGTAAGTGCGCAAAGGCCATTTCAACCGCCCGCTCATATCTCCGAACAGGTTTCGGCCAGGGACTGTGCTATCTCTCTGAGTCTCTCTCTCTCTCTCTCTCTCTCTCTCTCTCTCTCTCTTCCTCTTTCTCTCTGTCTCGTTCTCTTAGCAGCATTATTTCTTGTTAGAGCACCCTGTCTTGGTGAGAGCGCCCTCAGTTGGTTAGAGCCCTTTGTAGGTGCTTGATACTGGCTTAAGAGCGTAGTTCAGCAACTATCTCTTACAGATGCGGATCTTAGGAGATGTCTAGAAAATACTTATTTTATTCGTTCTGTTCATGAAAGGGAAGAGTTTTATCTTTTTGAATTCTTTTTTCTTAATATTTGCAAGCCATTTCCGCGGAGAGAGAGAGAGAGAGAGAGAGTGACAAAGAGAGAGAGAGCGACACAGAGAGAGAGAGCGACAGAGAGAGAGAGAGCGACAGAGAGAGAGAGCGACAGAGAGAGAGAGAGAGAGAGAGAGAGGGGAAAGGGAAGGTGCAAGAAAGATAAAGAGCAGTTCTGCTTACTAGAGCACATTGTGCTGCGATGCGCACAACGAGCCAACAATGCCAATGAAGACTTCATTTGTGCGTGTGCCTCCGCTTCTCTCTTACTGATTAACGGAACCTCTCCCCCTCCCCCCTCTTTCGCCACTCCCGTCCTCTCCTTCTCTAAGATGTGAGGGAGGAGAGAGATGTTGGTCTGCGAATGGACTGACATCACTTCTTAGTCAGTCAATTGTGAATGGAGGATGAAACGGGAAGGGAATACAAGGCGCTAAATGTTTAATTCCACCTGACAGGCTACACAATATTACACAGCAACTGAATCGGATCTTGGTGATTGCCGCTAAAAAAAAGGGAGGTGCCACACGATGAAAAGGTCGTTGAACTATGTGATGGCCAGGTCACAAGAGGAGAAGAGCTCAGCGAATCCATTGACGCAAATGGAAGATTGTTATGTGGAGAGAAAAGCGGGATTTATGAACATTGGATGAAGAGACTGTAGTTGTTTGTTGGTTTTTTTAATGACCAGAGCTTATTGTTAGCGGGATGAGTGAGGGACTTTATCTTGTTTATCGAAACATAAAGATAGTGATTTATTAAACTAAATCCGTGTTCAGTTATTGGTTAAAATATGAACGATGTACTAAATAAGAAAGGTAAAATGAATGATTAACATTGCAACTAATAATTTTCAATAAATTTTTTTAAAGCTATTTTTATGAAACCTTCGCAAATGATAAAAAAAAGCCAAGCAGAATAGAATTGCCTGCTTTGCAGAGAGCAAGCGTACGAGATGTTCATGCACGGCTACCAATCGTACATGAAGCATGCCTACCCAGCCGACGAGCTCATGCCCCTCTCATGCAAGGGCAGATTCAGAGGAGTCACTCCGAGCAGGGGAGATGTTGACGACTCGCTCGGAAAGTTCGTGTCTTTTTAGTATTGACAGCTATTGGTGGGTCTTTAGAATTGGCATTTATACACCAATTAATACTACTCATGTAAAGATTTAGGCTTTTTTGGCTTGCTAATCTGAGAAAAGCTATTTACATTATTAAAATACTACGCCGATTTAATTAGTTTCTTTAAGCTTTTCCCTGACACTGGTGGACACGCTGGACACGCTTATGGTCATGGGAGCATACGATGAGTTTGAGGAAGCAGTTCAACTGGTGGTAGACAATGTTAGGTCAGAGAATCTTGGCCTTTTGAGATGTTTATAGGTTTCTCATGGTAATAATATTAGTGATTATAGTAATCGATTGTGCATCTATTGAAACTTTAAAAAAAAGAAAGTGTGTTAAGAAAAACCTAATTGTAAGGTATTTTTTGTGACATTCAGGTTTGACTCCGACTTGGTTGTCTCTGTCTTCGAGACGAACATTCGAATGGTCGGAGGATTGATATCGGGTGAGTTTTATCTTATTTTGTTAATTCTGTGCCTATAGATTATAAAGTTGATAATAAGGACATTGTCTTACGATTTGCTTCTTTTTTGAAAGAAACGAGAAAACGACGTTTACATGAAGAAAGACAAGAAGGACTTAATTTTTTGAGATTGTAAAAGAAATGAATAAATATTCAGGTCACTTGATGGCTGAGCTCCTACGTGGAAAGGAACCAGAGAGACTTCGCTGGTACAAGAATCGGCAGCTCTTGAAGATGGCCGTGGAACTTGCCGATCGACTTCTTCCCGCCTTTAACACCACGAGTGGAATACCGTTTTCCAGGGTACGGTAATTGGTTTTTTTTATATTTTTTATTTAAAAACGAATTGTGTTGGGAGCTGGAATATAACTGTTTCACTGAATTTTGCTTGGCAATTTGATGTATAATTCTTCTTTTAGATGACATTAAAGCTGTTCTATGTTTGCAGACGTTCCAGAGATGTAGATTTAAGGACCGAAAATACATGATGTTTTTCTTTCGGAAATTTCGCAATATTTTATGCAAATTTATGGAAAAGATGGTCGTAAACAGTTCTACAGTATGCTTTATCGGAAGATTTTCGCTATCCGAATAAAATAAAATAAAAAGTAAAACTATTTGCAGATCAACCTCCGCCACGGAATGCAAGACCACCTCCGTCGTCAGAAGGACACGTGCACAGCATGTGGAGGGACGATGCTTCTCGAGATGGCCGCTCTCTCCAGACTCACTGGCAATCCTGTCTACGAGGAGAAGGTACGGTAGGAGGACGGGAAACACGGAGGAGTACTGTAGATTTGTTGATGATTTAGGTTTAACGAAATTGGTTTTTGCGATTCTGTTTTAAGGGGAAAAGGTGCAGCCATTTTTTGGAAGGCAATTCGATTGATTTTGTAGTTGTTCAATACACGCGTGAAAGGTGTGTGGAAGTATAGAGGGGATGTTAATAGGGAAATAAATATTTCTCATAAATAGGCAAGGTTAATTGAAGGCTCGAAAAGCGATGGACTTCCTGTGGACAACGCGCCACCGTGCCTCCGATCTCATGGGCACAGTCCTGGACGTCCACAACGGGCAGTGGGTCCGCAGAGGTTTGTAAATAGAAAAGTATTTTACAAACATAAAAGGAGCACTTTTATGATTTTAAAATTTAATTAAAAATCTAGATATTTCAAGTTACTATGTCTTGTTGCAGTTTTAACTGCGAGAAAAGTGACTCGTTTATGTGTTTCCCCTGAATTGTTTGTTCTCTCTCTCTCTCCTTCGCTCTCTCAAATATTTCTCTCTTTAGAAAGCGGCATCGGTGCTGGAATCGACTCCTACTACGAGTATTGCCTGAAGGCGTACATTCTTCTCGGCGATACTGCATATCTCGAACGGTTTAACAAGGTTTGGTCTCTCTTTCTGTCCCTCTCTCATTTTCCTCTCCTCTATCTCTCTATTTCTCTCTCCCCCTCTCTCTCCCTCTCTCTCTCTCTCTCTCTCTCTCTCTCTCCTCTCATTTCCTTCTCCCGTGTTGCTTTCGGCCTTTTCTACCCGGCAATGGACGGTTTTTTTTAAAGTATATTGAATTTTAGCACTACACTGCTATCATGCGATACGTCAACAAAGGGCCTCTGTTCTTCGAAGTGCAGGTACTGTTGTTTTCTTCTTCTAGCTAAATGAAAAAGTACATCCCATTTAAGTTTTAGTAAACTATAGCAAGGGTGATCTGCTTAACTTTAGCTGATGGGGAGCTTTTCAAGCTTTTGAAGAAGCCTTTTTGAAGCTGCTCTGCTAATAAATATTTTGACAATTTTATTCCGATTCTAAGCTAGCATTAATCTCTACTTTCTCTCTCAGATGCACCGACCCACGATTGCCACACGCTCTTTCATGGATTCGCTGCTTGCTTTTTGGCCAGGGTTACAGGTAAATCTACTTTCTCATCTTTTTGCTTCTTCTTTATATAGAAACGGGATTGTTTATATTACAAACGAATAAGCCCATAAGATGCCAATAAAGTGTTCCTAAAATAAAGTTTAAAAAATCTTTTTCAGGTACTGAAAGGAGACGTTGCTGAGGCCGTGCAAATGCATGAAATGCTGTTCCAGGTTGTCCAGGTACTGGTTTTTTTCAAGTATTCATTTTTATAACAATATTATCATGTGAAGATGCCACAGAAGAAAAAAAAACACTGAATTGTTTTATTTAACAAAGTTATCAGATCGCGTGAGATAGTTTTTTTCTTAATGTTATTTTGCTTTTAGAAGCACAAGTTCCTTCCGGAAGCGTTCACTCACGATCTACAAGTCCACTGGGCCGAACACCCATTGAGGTTTTTTTGTAATTTACTAAATGATTACTCATTTTCATAGGTTATTTGTCGAATTCCAATACGAGACAGTAATTTTGGCGCGCGGAAATTTTTTGCATCGTTTAAAAAGTCATTTGGTTTTCTATAAAACAAAAAAAGGGTCACAAAATTCGTCAAAATTAAATTAGGGCACGCATGTTAAACGAGCCAATAAGTGAGAATGTTTTTGTTCTTGTAATTTCGTACAACTAGAGTTTCTGAAAATACGATTAAGTAGTCTGATCACAGTGGGACTCTTACTTCAGGCCGGAATTTATCGAAAGTACATACTTCCTCTACCGCGCCACAAAGGATCCGCATTATATGGAAGTGGCTGAAGCGGTTAGTTCCCGGCGGAAAACATGACAGATTTGAGATATGTTTGATATCCCTTGTTCAAAAAATTTTAAGAAGACGGCTGTTTTCTGTTAAGTTATATGACATATTTCCTTGTCCAAGAAAAATTATATTTAAACAAAATCAAATAAAATTTGGAGGTGATGAAATCTCTGAACGAGAATGTCCGCGTTCCGTGTGGATGGGCTGGAGTCAAGGATCTACGAGTCATGACGCATGAGGACAGGTAAGGAACTGAAGGAAAAATTATTCATTAACTGATTTATATATAAACTTTTTAAAATATTTTGTAAGGGTGTCTGTAATTTTACTAGAAACGAAACAGTTAAATTGGATAATGCTAATTTCTGAGCATTCGCCGTCTTCCAAGCTTACAATTTTCTTATTTGGGAGTTTGAAGTGGATTGGATTGACGGAAATAACAAATTCCTTGATGAGGAGAAGATCTAGAAAACTGCGGCTTGAGAATATTTGACCATAATGGGAACTTATGTAACGTGAAGAAAAAGATTCTCTGAAATTGTTTGGAAATTAGCATTACGAAGCTTTGGAAGCGATTATAGCTCATTTTTTATGTTGCTCAAGGTCTTAATATCCGCATGCCACATTTTCAGAATCAGGGAGCCTCATTTTTGGAATCAGGGAATCTTATCACCATTGAAATTTGTAATATCGGCGGTTTTGAAAACCACATGCATCGCTTTCCCTAGAATATTTGTTCCCGTGTAATATTTATTTTCTCGAGAATTCATTTTTTTGAAATAAACATTTTCTAAATATAAAAGAAATTCGTAGTCATCCTTTTAAAGAGGTTTTTTTTTGGATATGAATATTTTTGAAAATGTATTAGTTTTCCTCTTTAGAATGGACTCGTTCGTGCTGTCGGAGACCTTCAAGTATCTCTTCCTGATCTTCTCCGATCCCGCTGATCTACCATTCGATCCGGATGACTACGTCCTCACGACAGAAGCACATTTCCTGCCGCTCTCCATCGGGGACGGCGGAGAGAATGCTGTGAGTCACCAGGTACTGTGGTATTTTAATTGAAATTTAAAAAAATTATAAATTTTATATTTTAAATTATATATTTATTTTTCCTCAAATACATTTAAACTGCCAATGTTTATTAGAGTTAATAATTTAGTGTTAAGCTTTACAAATTAGATACTGTAAAAGCCTACAAAATTTAATAATTTAAGCTTCCTCGCCGTCTGATGCTCGACCCAGACGAGCGAATCTCCAATGCAGCTGCCGGCAGATTCAGATCGGCCATGCCGCACGACGAGGACAATGCAAAGTTAGGAGAAGATTCTCTCTCTCTCTCTCTCTCTCGCTGTCTCTCTCTCTCTCGCTGTCTCTCTCTCTCTCGCTGTCTCTCTCTTTATATCTCTCTCTCTGCCTCTCTCTTAATCTCTGCTTTATTAACAGTAAGTACTCATTTAAAAAATTAGGTAGCGAAAATGTTAGGTAAAGATGTTGTACTTTTTGGGAAAGAATAAACATTGTAGGACCGGCGCAGCAATGAGCGAAGAAGCTCGCTTCATCCGTGAGAGGACCCAGTCCTTGCTGGAAGAGCTCGCTGTCCTGCAGAGACAGCACGCCAATGCCCCTCCACAACAAGTGTGCGCCAAAAGGTTGGTTATGTTGGGTTTTATCGATTTTTTATATAATAAAAATAGATTCGATGGCTTCCAGGATTATTTGACAATAAAGCAGCACTGTTTAGCTATATATTATTTCTGTTTCCTTTCGAATTAGCAAAGTTTAAGGGAATTTACTTTAAGAATCTAAAATTAGTATTCAAATTTATTTATGTTAAAATAATATATTGTTAAAAATATCTGTAAATTATTTAACAAAATAAGTTCTTTCAGTAGCGAGCGCCTCCGTGCGTGGGCCTTCTCAGCCACGAACGAAGAGCACGTGCAGCAGCTGAGAGAGATGGGCATTCAGATGACCATCCAAGAGGACAATCGCATTCTGCTCACTCATCAACCAGCTGCTGTCAGTTCAGAGAGAGTGAGAGAGAGAGAGAGAGAGAAAGTGAGAGAGAGAGAGAGAAAGAGGGAGGGAGAGAGAGAGAGAGTGAAAAGGAAAAGTGAAAAGGTTTTTTTTAAAATAAGCCAAGTGGCCGCCATGCTGTGTTTGTTGATTGGACTTACAAATATTAAAAATACTTTTGGAAAAGAAAAGTAAGGAAAGCTCCGTTCCATATTATCCTTTGCTCTCTCGCCAGTGCACTATTGATCTGTTCTATCCATTCAATCTATATTTATTTGCATTTACTCCTCCTCCCTTGTTCTTTCGGCTCTCTCACTGTCTGTTTCTCCCTCTCTTTCTTTCTCTCTCTCTCTCTCTCTCTCTCTCTCTCTCTCTCTTTCTCTCTCTCTCTCTTTCTCGAAGTTTCGTGTTTAGTTTAAGTGGTTTAATTATCCTATAAAGCTCACTAGTAGGCTCACTAGTAGTGAGCGAAGAATGTGACATGTCTGAATGTACTTGTGCCTGCATGGTCTCATTCCTTGTAAACCACTCCCCCTCCCACACCCAATCCAATCCCAAACCCACTTTCATGTTCCCACCATTCTCAATCCGATTCTGCACAGGGAGCACTGACAATGAGCACGGAGAGAGCAAAATTCATTGTTTCATACAAAATTTCCTTGCATATATGCATCTTAAATATACCATTCTTTTACTTCTGTAAAAGGAAGAAGCAAATTAAACAAAACTGCTTTTCGTTCGTCTCCAATTTGATATTGACATAAGTATATTTCTCCGTGACTTGTAGCGCACTTGGCGTGCGGCAGCTTTGGTTTCTCATTTTGCTGAATCACTCCCGCACCGAAAGATCCCAAATTTCGCTCATTGCCACTTTCTGAGAACGTTCAAAGTTCTTCTCTAGAACGGAATGGAATTGTAGCCAATTTGTGCAAAATGTAGTATCCAAATATTGATAGAATATAATGTCTTTCTAACTCTGCTCTCTCTCTCCGTGTTCACAATGCTCTCTCTGCAGGCGGGCGAGCCTCCCCTGTCTTGTCTGCTCGAAGAAGACGGCTCGATGGTGGCGCCGGACGGAGTTGCCGTGGCCGCCCTTGCAGCTGCCGCAAGCCACGCCCACTTTGCATCCCGACTCGTGACGCAGTCCGCCATCTCACAGATGACCTCTCTACTCATGCTCATTGTCCTCCTCTGGGTGGGGTTGATGACACTGACGAGCGTTCTCCTCGTGGTCACGGCCATGGGATACAGGATCAAAGATCTGAGGAAGAAGGAGGAAGAGAAGGGAGAGGAGGAGGAGGAAGGAGCAGAGAAGGAGGACCCAATTGAACAGGAAGAGAAACCCAATGATGAGGCAGGAGAGAACAATGCTAAAGTGGCCAGGAAAATGCTTGAAGCGAAGATTAGAAGGAGAAGAAAAGAGTAAGGGTAGGAAGATTACGGTATTTCATCACTCATAGGTTACTGTACATTGTCTTCATTCAGTCCTTCTTTGTGTGAAAGAGTGTGTGTGGAAGGAAACTTGTCTGACGAATCCTCATCTAGTGTATTCTAGGCGTATTTCGATCTTTACTTTTCATTGAACCCTTTTTCTGTGATGCCCTCGCTACATCCTTTCAATGACAAATCGAAATTTTTTTTATTGATTTTTAATCGATTTGCTGCAGAATTTCTTGTTTGTCTCTTGCTTAAATGTTCCCATGGCACGTTTTTTTTCTCTTTTAATCTCCCGCCTTCTCCTTATTTGAGTGTTCTCATAATGTACTACTAGTGGATTGCACTGAACCGGGTTCACTCGTCTTCTTCTTCTTCATTTCGCCCTTTGTAATGGATGAATTTTGATTGGTATCGATTTCGCTGGTCCTGAAACGAATATATACCCTATATTTCCGAATTGTGTGCCTGTGATTGTGAATGCTAGAAAGAATACTCCAGATGCGGGCTGATTTTGAATGAACTCTTGGATTGCTGAAGAGCTTTAATCATTTGTACATGCATACAAAGAGACAGTAGCAGTTCAGTCAATACTGTAAATCAAGATATTTTATCTATATAAAAAACAGGTATACAAAGTGTTTTGAAAAGCTGAAAAAGAGAGTGTCCAAAATTCGCTAAAGCTCTTTCATGAAATTCTGAATGAACGTGGATTATGTGAGAGCAGTTATGTTTCATCAAGAAGAGAAGATTTCAAATTTGCAACTTTCCTCTTTTCATTTGGATAATTTGCAGGCGAAGAGCATCGAGCATGCAAAGATGGGCGCAGAGTTCATGGCTGAGGTCATCGAGATTGCGAAGAAGCAGGATGGTCAGAATTAATATTATATTTTATTTATTTAAGAAAATAATTTGTTTTTAACCTTTTTTCACTATTGGAGAATTTTTTTTACAATTGTGCATTGAATCAATATTGAAGGGATATTATTGTGAGTAAAAGAAAAAAAAAGCTTTCAGCCCCACTGCCTCCTGTCGCTGCGCAAGACATGATTTCGGTCCAGCTGCTCGCCTCTCCTCACCACGGCCTGCCAGTCTTGCCGTCGACTCTCGCGCAATTTGGCTCTGATCTACCTCATACGGTAATTTATTACTGGCAGTTTATTAATTTGTACATTTAAAGGACGGGAGTGGTCATTATAGTGTTTTTGCATTACTCGTTAGAAGTGTTCGCCAGTGTTGAGCGGCTTATTAAGACGCTAGGTGAGGAGAACAGGTGTTAGAATCTGAGATTTAATTTTAACTCTCATGATATTGATTGATCGATTGATCTTCCCCTCCAGATCTTGGCACGCGCCGTAGCGACGCGCCCACTCCGCGCCTGCCAGCCACTGGAGAATGCACATGAGGTTTTATTTTTGGTGTTTTATTTATATTGTGTTAGTTATGAACAGTCCAATGTGGAATTTATTCCCTGTTGTTTACTTACACCATGGTATGCAGGCTCGAATTTATTTAAGCAATTCAATTTTGTCGCTTTTCCATATGGGTTTTTTCGTTGGCTATGTATGATTTTTTGCGGGCATTTTTATTTTGATGGCTAAAACTGTTTAACGTTTGTCATTTATTGGCAACAAGTAGCTAATCTTTCTTGTTTGAGCTGGTTGGCCGCGCTGCTGTGGTCGAGCGAAGTGACTGCCTCTTCCAGGAAAAGGCGAGGCATGCGCAGACAGCCGGAGCTGTCGCCGTCATTGTCATTGGTATGCGAGGGGGAGGGCGGTCGATTCTTATTTCGAGTACTGTATTTTGACTATTGGTCTAACTATTCACTATTACTGTGTCATGGAATAGTATTGGTTTATCTATTCTACTCCAATCTAATTAATTATTCGTCCTATTGTGTCAGCTTAGAGCGAAGGAAGAGTTAACATAGAGAAAGAGATCTCATTTCTTCCCCTCTTTCTCGCTCCATCTCCTCCTCTCTCTCTCTCTCTCTCGCTCTCTGTCTCCCTCTTTCTCCTTCGCTTTCCATCTCTCCCACTTTGTCTCCTTCTCTCTTTCTCGCCCTCTCTCTCTCTCTCTCTCTTATCTACAGATCATCAAGAGGGCACAGCCTGGTCCCGCACGCCTGCTTTCTCGATGTCTGGTGAGAAGGGCGAAGAGGACATCTTCGTGCCGACCGTTTTCCTCTTCCGCGCGGAGGGCGAAATCCTTCTCGCGGTTGGAATATCGTATTATGCCTTTTATACATTAATTGAAAGATCAATAATAGCAATTATGTTAGCATTACTATATACATCATTTATTTTTATTAATTTAATTCCACTTTCTATTTCTTGATTTATTGTTCGCTCAAAGATATCTAGATGAATACATTTGAATAAATTTTAGGCGCTTAAACGAAATGAGCCGGTTACGGTATCAATTGGAAGGCAGCCTCTGAATCCACGTTAGTCAATCACTTTTTTTTCGAATGATTTTCTTTTCTTCAAATTTATTTTAATCATCGGTTATATTTTATTTTGTTGTGATTTTTACACCATTTTAAATTTATTCCGTTGGTTGGCCGTTATTGAATAATTTACTTATGCCTTACATTTACAGACTTTATGTTTGCCCAACGCCTTCATGATGGAATCAAAGCCTTTGAGCTTTCGAACGAGATTGAAGTTTGTGAATTTCTTTTTTTTCTTTTTTTCGTTATGGTTTACTAACAACATTTCAAAAGATGTAGCTCTGTTCATGAAGTACGGACCTAAAAGAGGAAGATTGGACCAGGCGATAATGGACTATTACTTTTTCAAAAACTAATATTCTTCGTGAATGTCTCTAACCGCATGCAAAGCAGGAAAGGATTATGGAAATAATAGCTTATTGCCAAAAGAAAATTATTTATTCGGACCGCCCTAATTCTGTAGGGCTCACTTGTCTCCTTTAGACTCCCTTAATTTTGTAAAATATTAATAAATATATATATTTTAGACATGCTCTGAAGAAGACGGTCTCGTTGTGCGCGTTGAAGACGACGGAAGAACTGTGATCTTTGCTTTCCGCTTTGGAAAAGTCTCCACGGATAGCGAGCCGATCGAGCATCAGGGGGTATGTATTTATTTTATTTATATACCTAGACAAAAATATTAAAAAAAATAATGTTAATTTTTTTTATATATTTTATTTCTTTCAGATTGTTGAGCGACACATCAACCACATTGAAGATATTGCAGAATTCGCATCTCGGGATGCACGGTTTCTTTTGTTTATTATATTTATTATTTCATATGTTTTATTATTTCTTTATCTTTAGAGACATTTTATTAATATCTTTAAAAATTAGATGATGTCATAATTTTAATTCCAGCTTTGCCTTCCTCAACCTCGTCCGCTCTGCTGCCTACGGAGCTCTCGGCCTCGCCGTCAAGCCCGACCCGATCACGGACCTGCTCATCGGCGCACTCCGATCCACCGAACTACAGTATCTTATGCCGGGTACGGTAGAGCAAACACTTTGCTTGGGCAATGCAACAAGGCTTATTCAAACTGAAGATTATAAATGTTTTTGTGCATGCCCTCATTTAGGTGTGGGAACCGAGTGTTTTGTTTTAGCTTGTCTGACAACTCACAACATGTATCTTTGTCAGATGAACGAAATAATAAGTATTTATATTTTTAGTGATAATACAATGATGGCATGACAAACACAAAAGAATGTTAGTTATTGTAATTATCAACAATTCTTCTTGCCTCTTTTCAGATCCTCTGCTCGGCCTTACGGGTGAACTGACACGAGTTCGGTGTACTGTACGCGATGACTCCATTCCATGCATGCGGGTGCCTGCTGCCTGATTCAGGGTCGAAGCCACGCCCACCCCTGATTCAGGGTCGTGGCCACGCCCACCCCTGATTCAGGGTCGTGGCCACGCCCATTCCCGGTGCTTACTGTAGGATTTCAGTTTATGACTCGTTCATTGATTGATTGTAGATATATTATGGTGCGCTCTTCCGTATTTATGCATATACATATAGCCTTCTTTAAACTTGAAAATATTTATCATCATTTTTAACAGCAATTAACCGCAATCCTCTCTGGTTTAAAAACGACACATGTTAGCAAGAAGAGAGTGTAGTGTAACAGTTTCCTTTCTAGTGGCTCCGGATAGCGTTCCCCGCATATTGTCAATTCCGAGGGATTAATGTGCTCTCGAGAAAATTCTAATTTATATATTACATCCGACAGTGCTATTTCTGTTCTTTTGGTACAAACCTTCAGCGAAAGCTCACTTTTGCATCGGAATTCTTTGTCTTTCTGGTATCCTGTATAATTGATCCTTGCTTGGTTTTCAGCAGCTTCTTCTTTGCTTTCTCTTTCCAGGTCTCTTTGTCTCTCTGTCTCTCTGCCTCTCTCTCTCGCAATATTTATCTTTCTTTCTCTCTCTCTCTCTCTCTATCTTCTTTATCTACATCTTTCTGCCAGATGCAGCTCTCTCTGATTGTCTGCTGCTGCCGCTGTCTGGACTGGAATTGTAGTTGTGCTATTGGCAGGGAAAGGGGAATATGGCTAGAAATAGAGGCGAGAAAGGAAGAAGGGGGAGAGATGGGTTAGAAGTGATAGGAGAGTCAGAAGGTGCGAGGAGGAATGTGGAGAGGGGAGAAAAGGAGAGAGAGAGAGAGAGAGAGAGAGAGAGAGAGAGAGAGAGAGAAGAGAGAGGGAGAGTGTAAAGCAGACAAGTCGATTGAAGAGAAGACACGCACTTTGAATTGATGACCAGGCGTGGGAGAGAGCGGATTGCATGGAAATGGAAAGAAGAGAAGGGAAGATGAAGTTACTGGCCATTCCGGCTGAGAAGAGAGCGCACTTTGGACTCGTGAACCTTAGAAATAGTATACTGGAGGATGAGAGAGGGAGAAGAGAGAGAGAGAGATGGAGAAATATGTAGAGAGAGGAAGAGATAGAGAGATAAAGAGAGAAGTGAACCGAAGAAAACGATAAAAACTAATTTGTAGTCATGTGAGCTGATATGGTCACATCCAGGGTTGAAGTGAGCGATTAGGAAAAGTGAATGAATTTCACCCCATTCGAATTCCCCCGCGAATCTTTCCTGCGATTAGATTTCTAAGCTAAAATGAAGCAATAGTTAGTGATTTCAAATCATATCAGTCCTTTGTATGTTTTAATTATCACTTTCTGTTAGTTCTTATATTCGCTTACAGTCCGCAGTTCAATTCTGTTACGTCTCTCTCACTCTCCCTCTCCCTCTCTCTCTCTCCCTCTCTCTCTCTCTCTCTCTCTCTCTCTCTCTCTCTCTCTCTCTTTCATCTGTCGCTGTCTCTGGCTGTCTCTCTCCCTCTCTGTCTCTTTACACATTCTTTTTTCGTGGACATATCTATGTCGTAAATAGATTCTGTCATTGTTTATGTACATGGTAGGCCTGGTGTCTTACATGTCTAAGCGAGAACGAGAATTATTAATGCATAGCATTCTCGTCCATCTATCTTTTTCTCTCTGTTCTCTTTTTTGATCTCTTTTTCTTACTCTCTCTCTCTCTCTTCCTCTTTCTCTCTCTCTCTCTCCTTTCCTTTTCAGTAACCTCCACATCCCTCCTTATTCAATCCAGGGTCTATCATCTGACAATAGTTGTGGTCCTCTGGTCCACAGAGTGTGGTAACCTTTCGATATTTTATAGTTCGTATATTGTGCCTGTTGATGCTATTTTTCATGATTGGTTTCCGTAAGGGCTCACTTGCACTTTCCAACGTGTTCTGAATGATGATTCGCTGGAAAAGTCCCTGTCAGTTGTAATGAGTGACTAATCATCAGCGAATTCATATAATAGCTTCTTCTTCTACCGCTTCCAGATAATAGATGGGTATCAGAGTACATCTAATTTGGGTATATAGCACGGATATCTGCGGATTGCTTGACTTCATAAAGATTATAGCGGATTATCCCGCACTTATTCCTTTCCTGTCTTGTCTCCATTTCTCACCATTTCGTGCTCGACAGAGAGCTAGAGGATGTAAATAGACTTCCTTCACTAGCTTGTACTTTTACCCTTGCAATGAAAAGTGTTCTGCCGTTCTTTCGTTCATTTTAAAGCTTCTTTTTTAAAATAAAGGATGATTTCAGAGAAAAAGACAGTTTTAATGTTGTTTTGTAAAATGAGTAATGCCGACATTGTTGATGCGTCAAGTCCAATATCTGCGACGGAATGGGAAAACTTCGAGTGACTCAGAAAGTGTCTTCCGCCTGAAAGCGAAAATAGAAGCATTTTAAAAACATACAAGTATAAACAGAACATTTGGGGGCTGATGACTTGTGTTATTGTTGCGCCCTTTCATGACCGAGACCGGCTAATAGATGTTCTGTTGTTTACGTAACCTCGTTTCTTCGCGCCAACTTCTTCTAATTCACGTAAGAAGTGGCTTCTAGTTCTTGGTCATCTACCCTTTCGTTGCTTTGCACCTTTCGCTTATCGCTGTTCTCGAAGAAACTTTGCTTAGTGATTGCGTACTTTAAAACGGCTTAGATTTCGTCACGTTCTCTCCGTTTGGCTGGCTTCGTTCACTGTCGTTATCAAGCCATGAATTGTCGATAATTTCATTACCTTCTATTTATCCAGTGCATTATTTAACTGATCATTCCTCGATGATTAATAACGAATCGGCCTCGTTTCTCATATCTTTTCATGATTGAGAAGTCACTCGATTCTTTTAGGTGTCATATGGCTGTGCCATCTGAAGGCGGAGAACCGTCGACGACGGAGGCGTCCTCATCCAGTGTTCTCCAATCGACGCAGTCGGATAACAGCCATGGCTCACAGCTCAGAAGACGCGTTCGCATTCAGGAACAAGGCAGCAGGGTTCGTGGCTATTTTCTCTAACAATCAGCTGTTCATTTATTTGTTTTTCCTTTAAAAAAAGTGGATATTATCTGCTAGCATGCTTTGTTTCCCGCTTCCATTGACTAACCATACGATCGCTCACAGAGTAAACAAAACGAGGCAGGAATATTCTGTGTATTTTGAAAGAAATTGCTGGTTATTTGAATTTATTTTACTTATTTCTAAGTATTTTATCTTTATTTTCTAGTTCTTTTTTTTCAGCATCCCGCCGGCGAGGATGCAGAAGACGAAGAAGACGAAGAGGGAGACGACGAGACGGAGAGAGAGCAGAGAGGAGACCGAGTCGGGGATGCAGCATCGAATGGAGAGGAGTCAGTCAAGTTTACACTGAACTTCTTTCTCTCCATCGAACTCACCATGAGCTTCTTTCTCTCCAACCACTTGGGAGAATTTACCTTGATTTTTAAGTAACAAAATATGCAGTCTCCGGCCTACCCTATATTATATCAAGTAAGAAATGGTACTGTCTATAATGTGCACTATTTTTCATTGTTGACTCGAAAGCGTTTCGTCCAGGCTCTGGAGAGCAGTATCTGATAAGATATTATGTTCCAATTTAAATGATGTTCAGATCAGAGTTGTTTCTTTGAGAAAATAAATTGCTTATAAATTATTGTCCTAGATATGATAGGGTTTGTTTTACATATAATTTATCCACTATTTCCATTGCAGCATCCAGCGAAAGCGTCACCGGAAGCGCTCTCGCCTCGAGCAGATTCACTGGAAAATGATGAACGAGCGGGTTGTCGACGATATCACTCTTGATGTTGGTTTCGTTGCGTTTTGTTATGTTATTTCATTCGTCACATTTAACCCTACGAAGAAATAGGTAATTTAAAAAAAGCCTTTTATAAATGGAACTTCAAAGAAGAAGCCTTATCATTTGCGCTGTGCTTTGGTCTGTTTTTGCACATATATAAGGTACACACTGAAACCCTTCAGGTACTGTACAAGCCCCACACGATTACGGTACTCATCGGGCTCTGCGCATTTCTCATTTACAAAGCGCTCATCAAGTTTGTTTATTTTTCAACTATGATTTTTCTTTTACAACAATCGCTTTGGCTTGCTTAAACTTTGGAAAAGAAGGCTAATTTAATATTTTTCTGAGGTGTGTTTTTAAACTTATGTTATTATAAATGACTCTATTTTAGCGGAGATACTACCGACCGGTCGACAGAGCAGAATATCTTCGACGGTTGCATGGGAACTCTCACACTCTTCCTCATGGTCTCCGCCATGGTCTTCCCGAATGGTCTGCTTTCTATTCAATGAGATCTTGAAGAAAGATGCCTGAGCTTTTTGCTGCTTAATTTTTTGTCTTAACCTCAATTTGTTTCAGTTTCTCAATTTCTCTCTTTCTATCTTCTCTCTCTCGCATTTTATACTGCTTTCTTTCTCCTCTCTCTCTCGCTCTCTTCAATTTATCTTTCTCATTCTCCTCGTCACTCTCCTCTCTTTCTCCCTCTCTCTCCAGGTCCCTTCATCCGCCCTCACCCTCTCTTCTGGCGAGTCGTCTTCGGTTTGAGTGTTGCCTATGCCATGCTTCTAATGTTCACGCTCTTCCAGTCGTTTGGTGATGTCAAAAAGGTAAGCCAAGAACACGATTATTTAATTATTTTAAATAACTTAATTAGCTTTGAAATTATACCGTGGCTCACGTCTATCTCGGTTTGAAAAATACGGTAGATTCAATGGTTAACTCGAATACTTTGTGAAATGAGGAAAAAATCTTATTTACTTTGAGGTACTCTCGTGGCTCGATCCGAACGGGCTGAGCCGCGATAAACTCGTCGAAAAGGTATTTTACTTATTAAAAAAAAGAAACTAGCTTTATTCGTAGTTAACGTGCTACAGTCTTGCATAATTTCATCAATGTTTTTCCCGTTCCTGTAGTACTCGTTGTTTGTTGTTGGCCTTAGTGGTTCTTTTAGTTAGCAACTAAATTATTTTTGACTTTTATTTATTTTATCTTATTGTTAGTACATATTTTTGTTATTGCTAGAAAAAAATGTAAACTTCAGGAATACGCCGTCAATTGCTCTGATCTGACGCTCGAAAGATTTCTAGACAACTTTGATATTTTCGCAATTGGTCATTTCTTAGGCTGGACGATGAAGGTTTGTTGAAATATTGTTCAAAATCCTGTTTTTTTATTATTTATTTATCTTTACTTATTATTATTCTTTGTTAAATATTTATCTATTTGTAATTTCTAAATTACTACTTTTGCAACTAGAGTATAATTTGAATTTGTTTGATATTTATTCTAAATCCCATAAACTCGGTAACCGTTTCCTCAGGCAATTCTTATCCGACACGGGCCAATCTGCTGGTACATTTCCATCGCGTGGGAGCTGACAGAGGTAGAGTTATTGCTTTATTCAATATCTGATGATTCTTTTTTTTCTCTTCCAAAGCTGTTCAAGGCAGAAATGATGTTTAAGAGACTTGTTCTCACTGTTATAGGCAGCATAACACACTTTATTGCTAGGTAGTCTTTCCACACAAGAAAGTCAGTCTGGAACAGATCTCTGTTCCCTCGAAACTTCCTCTAACTCTAACTCTTGTTCCCTTTACTCCTCTTAATTTAGTCTCTTGATCTCTCTCCCTCTCTCTTGCCCTCTCTCACCCTCTCTTTCTCTCACCCTCTGCCGCTCTCTCTGTCGTTTCTTTTCTCTCATATTTATCTCTCTCTCTATCTCTCTCTTTCTCTCTCTCTCGGTCTCTCTTTCTCTCTCTTCAGGTAGTCTTCACCCACCTCTTGCCCAACTTCCAAGAGTGCTGGTGGGACGCGATTCTGATCGATATCGTGATCTGCAATGGCATTGGCATCTGGTTCGGCCTCCAGATCTGCCGCTTCCTCGAGATGCGCCGATTTCACTGGGAAAGCATCAAGTTAGAAGAGTTATTGTGAATGCGCTTTTCCTTTTATCCTTCATCATTATTATACTTTATTGTTATATGGCACTTCAATTCTTCATTTTCTCAAAGTACCGTATCCATAGGAAAAATATTGTCAAAGTACCGTTTCCCTCTTCCCAGGAACATCAAAGGTACGCGCGGAAAGGTGAAGCGTGCCGTGCTGCAGTTCACGCCAGAGAGCTGGATGCGAGTGGACTGGCTGAACTCGCTGAGAAGGACGGGCGTACTCATAATCTTTGTACTCATTTGGCTAGTAAGTCTATACCTTTTTTGTTATGTTTTATGTATTACTTTAAAGCAGTCATAGAATGTTTAGTTGAAACAAATATTATTCGTTATCGCTGCAACTTTTTTTCTACAATAATTTTTTTTCTAACATAACAAATTTTATGTATCAAGAAGGAAAAATTATTTCTTGCAGGCAACCGAGCTGAACACTTTCTTCGTCAAGCACATCTTCGCAGTGGACACGGCGCATCCTGTCGTCTTTTGGAGGATTATACTCTTCGGACTCATCTCTGCTCCTACTATTAGGTGGGAGAGAGAGAGAGAGAGAGGGGGGGGGTAGAAAGGGATAAGTGACGACGAAAGTGAGAAAACAGAGGAGTGATAGAGAGAGAGATGCAATAAATGATAAGGAATACATATATGTCAATCTCTTATCCCCCTTCATGCAGGCAGTTCTACCTGTTCGCAACGGATCCGCTCGTGAAACGACTGGGAATGCAGTGCTGGGTGTACTGCGCAGTCACTGCTTTGGAGGTTGGGAATGGGGATTGTGGCGAGAGAGATAGATGGAGAGAAGAGAGAGAGAGAGAGAGAGAGAGAGTAAGGGAGTGGCTGATTGTGAGGAAGAGGTAAAAGGAGGGGAAGGATAAAAGAGAATGATAGTATGACGAGGAGAGAGGGGATGACGAATAACTGGAGAGAGAGAGAGAGAGAGAGAGAGAATTCGAATCTCTAAAGAGTATGAAGACTTTTTTTATTCAACTCCTGCTTTAGTGAACCATAATTCCAGGCAGCAGTTTGCGTCAAGTTTGGCCGTCACATGCTGCCCGCAGTACAACTCACTTGGATCGCTGTTTGGATCGTCATTTTGGTGTGTTTCACTTCTGTGAATTTGTATTCATAAGCCAAGTCTTTTCTTAATATATTAATTAATATTAATAAAAAAACTTGATTAAAAAATATTTTGCCTACCACTGTGCGAGTTTTGCAAGAAAGATTATAGTTTTTTTTCTATTCCCTTTCTTTCCAGGTGGTCGGAACGTTCTGTGCGATCTGGTTTTCAGTGTGGTGGGCACACAATGTTTCTGTCAGTTTTATTCTCGTCTCACCATCAGCCTTGATTATTCTGAATTTTTATGGTTCTTTAAATATCTTTAATTGTTAAAGAAAAATGTCTATCGATCTTATTCTGAATTAAAGCAAAAGGGGTTAGAAGCCGAAACTAAAATCAGTGCTTTTCAGGCGACGCGAGCGGAGAAAGTGGGCGGTGAACTGCGTCACTTCTACGTGGATTCCTCGTACGAGAACCTCGGCCTTATCCACTGGGATGTCAAGGCGAGGAGGAAGCGACTTGGATTAGCATCCGAATCCGAGTTCGTATCCGATTGATAGGGTCAGGAGGTCAAGATTAGAAGGGTTACAGAACTCTTAAAATAGAGATCTCATACAGTTCCACCAGCTCAAACCTAGACCTTTCTTCTCTTTCTAGTTCTATCCATTTCATGCACTCTTTCTCAGTGCAAATCGTACAAAGCGAAGAATGTTCCAGACGGTTTTCTCTCACCCTGTAATATCGATAATGTTTTGTGCTAAAATAGCCCTACCCCGTGCCACTGTCTCCGTTCTTACGCTAACGAGATTTATTTTGTTTTGAATACACCGAGTGCTATTGAGATTTATTATTATTTTTTCGTGTTCAAGTTCATTAGAATCTACTTGAACCAGCTTTCATGGAGATTCTCGATTGTTTGCCTTCTGATTAGGCAAGCAATTTGCCGTTTCAGTTTTAATCAAATATGGTAAGTCGCATTGTTCTCATTAGGAATTCTTACGTAACCTCTGAGCGTACACAAGTGGAATCTTAGGTTAGAACAATTTCGAGGAAGGACAATGCCTCATTGTTCTGCTAGGGTTGACAATATCATTGTCCCGTTGACGAAACAAAGTACATGAAATTTCGTGCTATTTCCTTCTGCTGCCTACCCAGGAGCGAACAAATTCCTAACGAACATTTCTCTCGTTTCCTGCTGCGAGTCTTCTTGCCTGCCTTTTTAGTACCGAATAAAGACTCCTAGTACCTATCCGGATTGCTCCAACACATTAAAATGCCCAGTGAAGGGAGATTTATCAATGACACAGAGAAGCGTGGAAACGGCATTATTGAGGAATGATTATTCGGTCTCTCGTATTCTCTCTCTCTCTCTCTTTCTCTCATTCACACGCACTTTCCCTATATTTCCCTACATCGCGTTCTCTCTCCCACTCCGTCTCTTTCTCCAGATCGCTCACTCACTATCATTCCACGCTCTCTCCGACTCTCTCTTTCCCCGCTCACCCACTCCGTCTCATTCTCCACATCGCTCTCTCTCTCTCTCTCTCATTTTTACCTTATCTCTTGTTGTCTCCACCTCTCTCTATTTCTTATACATCTCTTATTTTCGTGTTGTTCCCCTTCACACTCTGCTCTCTCTCTCTCTCTCGTTACTACCTCGAACTCCCTCTTCGATAGTCTTGCCCTCTCCAATCACTTCTATCTCTCTCATTCTTTCCCATCCTCATCTCGAATAAAGTGCCAATTCTTCCAGCGTCCACATCTTTGTACAACATTTATCTTTACTAGCCACTACTTCTATCCACCTAATGCATTAACAAAATGGAAACATCCACGAATTAAGTAGACCTCAAATCGGAGAATCCTAGTGAATATAACGGGTTTCAATAATTGTTGGGGGATTAAGCAAGCAATATGCTAGGAGCTGATAGTACAACATTTTGGTATACTTGTAACAAAAGTGAAAGTTTCGATTTCAACAACCGTATATGGCTTTCTTTTAACTACACATAGAGAAAGAGATATAAAACATTAAGTCAACAAATGAATTGTCAACGTACACAATAGAACATAGGTAACAAAGACTGATTAAACATGAAGAAAGATGAGCAAGCCAAACAATATCGTTCCATACATCAATGTAACATGCCAAGAACATTCACTGCACTTCTGCAAAAAAAAAAAACATAAAGAAAACATGAAATAGAATCACTAGATAATCCTCTTTTTTTAAAATCTTTTGTGACATTGTATGTGTTTTTTAATGTTCCTATAATTGCGCGAATCCTTGGGTGGCTTAATCGAAAAGTCAGCGCCCCTAGGAAAACAACTTCTGAACGAGAAATTTTTTGCAAGAAATAGCAAGGATAAGCGGAAGGAGGTATGGATGAGGTTTTTTTCCAATTCGACACAAGAATATAAAATAAGATTCATAGGATGAGAGTCAATGATTTTCGTAAACGATAGTAATTACAAAACAACTGTATGTACTTGAACAGGATACCGTAATCGAGCGAAAGAAATAGAAATAAGAAGAGCATCGGGTTCAGGTTTACCATTTCATTTGGCTAAGATAAATTGCTTCCAATATCTGCTTAATAATAGAATGAGGCCCTAGTCTGGACACTTTGCCCCCCCCCCATTTAAACCTCGTCATTCTTCGAATACACTGGAGAAGATGGGCTAGAGAGCGAAGTCGTGTAATGGCGAGAGCTGCAAAAGTACATCTTCTTGCAATGTAACATTTTAATCAGTTGTCGTCACTTCTTTCTACTTGCGTCATGTTTCTCCCTAATTATGAATTGTGTCTTTGCGGACAATTACATCACTATTCTAGAACACGGGTCGGCGCCTAGAAACTGTTTCGAAACCAATCCTTGCTTTTCCTTAGGACCAGCCCCTTGCGGTGAAATAGAGCCATACTACAGTACTATAACGCTTAGTTCCTCAGGCATCCCCCGTACCTGGTCAGAGATGCTGCATCGGAGAAGTCGGCTGCTCCAGAATCCGCCAGGCTGTACGCACGAGAATGAGTCATCGACGGAGAGCCGTACTGAATTACATTCAGATTACGCTTTCGGTTTTCAACTCCATCTTTTCGAGCCATCTACTACTGTACTTTTTTCCGTTCTTACCCTATTTTCTTTTCACATTCACATTTTTATAATCTAGGCATACTTCTTTACTCTTATGATATTAGTTAATAATTATATTATTAGTCTCTTGGCTGATCCTCAGCCTTCTGTCCGGACCGGCCCAAATGGGGCCCTCAGGGCTTATGGCCCTTTTCTCTCCATACCGACTGGAGTACCGTGTCAGTGGCACCAGAAGAGCCACCACTGCATTTTTCGAGCATCTCTTCCTGTATCACGAAGATGGATTTTGCAAAATGTATCAAAAGTCTCGAAATGCTACTCTGTCAAAAAGAGAGGGTTTGCTTGAGAATATACCAACAGTTCTAACTTACCGTACCTTAAAAAAACATCAATATTACACGTTGAGATACTGAAAAATAAGAATTGAATTCTATTTCCTCTCCTACCTGTTCATCGTCCCACTCCATATCCACCGTCTGCGACTCGTATTCCTCAAGGAGAGCACGGACCTAGAAAGGAAAAAATAAACTCATTTTTGATTATGGTTTTTATTTTTATTTTTTAAAGGATCCTTCACTTTGACCAAACACAAATCCCTGCTAACTGTTGCGCTGCAAGTGCTTGTTGATGTGCAGAAGGGTGTGAAAAGTACACTCCCATCAATTCTCAAATTGTCTCAAACCATACAACAAGTGACATAAATTCTTCTATTTAACATATTATAGAAGGTTCCCAGCCTCGTTGCATGAGGTTGAAATGTTCAAATGAAGACCTAGTTGTTGCCTACCTTCGCAAGGATGGGCCGAACAGCAGAAAGACACTTGGGCGCTTCGATCTCGACTTGCGTGAAGAGTTTGACGATATCGAAGGTGTGCGAGAGAGGCTGAAATTGCAAGCTTGTCTTTCTAGGCTCAGCCACGATGGTAAAACTCAACGAGTATAGGGTGCGCGTATTCTCAACCTGATGCTGCTTGGCCGTCTTCTTGTGGTGGTGAGCCTTCTTCTTTCGACTCGCGGGTTGCACGGCAAGACGTGAGAATGCCTCGGGGAATTCCTCCGCTGGAAATAGGTTACAACTGAACATTTATTTATAGTCAATGATACAAAAACTGTCAAATCAGACATGGTAAGTTTCATCTTTATTTGCTATTATTCTATGTTGAAAATTATTCGCAATTGTTTTCGCTATTCCATGGAAACTTGTATTCTATTCCACGAATAATCATAAAGAAAGCATGATATTCTACATTTACATTACTATTAGATATATTACAGTCAAAACACTGCTTTCGTCACATCATCGAAAATCAAGGAAACTATATATAAAAAAGAAATCAAACCTGATTCATCATCAAGGGTCGAAAGCTCTGAAGACTGGCCATTTTGGGAGGAAGCTTCGTTCTGAAAGAATACACTTATTCATAGCAACATAAGAACTGATCTCAAACAATTTCCAAACTATGAGAATAAATGAAACGAGTTAATTATATCAAAATAATAAATTAATCAAACATAAACAAATAAGTAACTTTTTAAAGAAGGTAAGAAACATTTGACTGGTCATTCATTACCTGAGCATCGAGCCTGGTGAGATATTTGATGAGGAGATGACAGTCTCTCTTCTGCTCGTAGAAAGGCTCCAGCTCTTCCACCTCCACGACGCTGTCAGCTTAAAAATTCTAGATAATCTCTATAATTTTAATTTTTGATACAACTGAATAGGCCAGAGTAACTTTTAAAAAATTACTTTAATATAATGAGGCCAATTTTGTTTTCTTTGTTGTTAGAAAATAGTCCACGACTTCGTTACCTCCACGATGAACAAGTGGAAAAGTTGCAGGATACGAGCTGGTGGCTCTGAGGGCTGCCTTCTGAAAGTGAAGGAGTCAGTGAGAGAGAGAAAGAGACAGAGAGAGAGAGAGACAGAGAGAGAGAGAGAAGGCATAGGGAATGAAGATATAAGGAAAAGCCTGAGAGGAAGAGAGAGAGAGAGAGAGAGAGAGATAGAGAAAGAGAAAATAAACGTACCCTATTTGCCTTGACCCAATCAGCATACGCAATTCTGCTATTCTCGTAGTCGTTGATGAGTTGTTTCCTGTCTGATAGCAGGCACGCCAAGTTGTGGCCGTTCGAGCGGAGGTAGTCACTGGAAGTTGAGTTTGGTGAGAGAGAGAGGGAAAAATAAGAGAGTAAGAGACAGACAGAGAGAGAAACGGGGGGAGAAAGAAAGAGAGAGAGAGAGAGAGAGAGAGAGACAGAGACAGAGAGAGAGAGGGAGAGAGAGAGCGGGAGAGTGTGGGGATGCAGAGAGAACAGGAGAGAATGGCTGTGGGCAAAAAAAATGTCTGCGCTCATAAGGGGGAGGACATTTCGTAACAACGAAACTGCGCGTTCTTGCAGTTTCATCACGTCAGACCATGGTTGCACCTAACATTCTAAGTCCGCTTTTCCCGCTTTCGCTCCGGCTTTTCTTCTTATCTTTGTTTGTCTTCATAAATCACTTGTTTACATTATAGACATTTGATAAACTTTATATCCATATACTTTGAAAAAGTAGCTAATCCCACCACTCACCGACACTCGCAGCTCTTGTTGTAGTGGGTTTGCTGCTGCTTGCGCAGCGTCTTCTGCTCGCTAATACACTCCTTAAGTAAGCTAATTACTCTTTTGTATTCGTCTTTATTTCGCTATAAACAAGCCAATTACTTTTTTTTTTATATTATTCCTCTTTATTTCACTTTATAGTCTATATTTCATTTCTCTATTCTAATACTTTCATTAATGAAGCCCTGTTCTGTTTTCTTCTTTTTTTCTGATTTGCAACTTCCCTAATAAGGAACTAACATCGATCTCGCTTTTGATGATGGTGATCTGAATTTCATGGCCCCTTTTCTCGTTGCTCAGCGCATTGTACTTCCTGCAAGTGGAGGGAGGCCAAGTTGCAGGAGGGCGACATCTCGTATGATAAGCGGGCCTTCCCATAACTCACAAGGTAATCTCTTTTTATATTCTATTTCTTTCTCTCGTAATCTTCTCTTTCTTCCTCTCTCTCTCTCTCTTTCTTCCTCTCTCTCTCTCTCTCTCTCTTTCTTCCTCTCTCTCTCTCTCTCTTTCTCTGACTAACTCTAGCTTCTTCTTGTTCCTCCTGAGTAAGTCGAGCTGGGCGACAATGTTCTTCTCCTCTCTGTTGTTCTTGTTCTTCTGATACTTCTGCTCCATGAGTCCGAGTTCCCTATCCAGTTTGTCCATGTAGCGATAACGGAGATCCGGCTCAAGGCTCTTCATTTGAGTGCGCTTAAAAGGAAGTCATTTATTTCCATTTCTTTTTCACACATCTTGTCGATATTGTATTTATGTTGATTAATTAGGGATAGTAATGATAAGTCTTAACATTCATTTATTTCTTATAGCTAATATATTTTTTAACGAACCAACTCCTCGGCGAGTCCCAGCTGCTCTTTCAGATTCGCGTTTAATACGTCCGTCTTCTCCTTTAGCGTCAGGCGATGGCTGAGGATAGTAAAGCTAATTATTTGGCCTGAAAAGCCATATGCTAATATCGGGCCAAAATCAACTGATTACGACAGTCTATTTATTATTTGCGTCCTGCTAATGTCATGGGTATTACTACTTCATATACCTATTCACTCACAATCCATTTATAAGCTGAACTCAAATGCACTTTCATCCTAGGACGGAGTACCGTACTCCGTTATTTCAAGATGCCTACTGTGATCACTAACTTCTTGATGCTTCTGCACTGCTCGAATTCCTTCCTCTCGATTTCACGCGTTGATTGTTGCTGGAAAGAAGAGAGGTTATAGACTCCGAAGGAATGCTAAATTCTCATTGTTAAATTTTCATATCTTTCCTAGAAATGAAACGAAAAATTATACCGCTAGTTTTACGTGACAAGTTCAATAAATGTTGAAGAGGAAATAGCAATGCTTACATATTTCTCCGTTGATTCCAAAAGCTATGGAAGCATATTAAGTGGGAAAAAACCCCTCTCAAACCTCCTTTCGATGATGGGAGATGTCCTTGTTAAGGCGGTTGAGATCAGCTTGGAAGGAATCTCTATCGGGAGGGGGTGGATGAGGTTCGGCACTGCTCAGTCCATTACTACTGCTACTCGCTGCCGTGGCAGGGTGCTCGAGATGGCCTGGAATTCACTCGTTATTATTATTGTCATTATTTTTAAGATGATATATCTTTTTTACCAGTTATATCTCTAAAGCAGTCGTTAAAAATAGTTTTCAAGGAAAAAAAAGAATTCCACCCAACTCTGAATAATTTAGAGCAATCCTTTAAAACTGGATTCTTCCTGCTTCCAACGATATTACATGTCAAAAGTAAAGAATTATGTGAGGGAATTTTTAAAAAATTTGAAGTACGAAAAGAGAGGGGCGGATATGAACCGTTCGCTGGTTCCTCCTCCTCAATGGTATCCAGGGGAGGCTGGCCATTCTCACTGCCGCAGTCTTCTTCCTCTCCGCTACCATTCGGTGCCGAGTCCTCCCGTGAAGAAGAGGCCATGCTCGTGCCCATTGCTATCCACCGGGCACCGCCACTCTCACGGGGACCCGTCTGGAAGCTAAGGAGAGAAATGGGAGCGAAAAAAAACAACATGAATAGTATCTTAAACAAGTAAACTTTTAAATCACATCAATTGAAAAAACAAGGATAAGCAGAGGAAAGCGACTCATAATCAGAGGGCGGTCAAGTCTTCAGGAAAAGGAGATGAAAATAGTTTCACGGAGCGGATTCACACAAGGGCGCAACGTAAGCAAAGTGCGTAGAAAGGTATTCCGCCGGGAGGCAAGGAGACCAATTCTTCAAAGGTAATCACGAGTTTATGTTGTGACTCGAAGCTGCGTTCCTGATTAAAGAGGAACACGTGTACAAGCTGCGTACGCATACGTCTTACTCTGGAAGGGACCGCAGGCCACGTCATGAAAGTGGAACCTGGCGCGCGCCTTCTCTCATCAACTGCTAATCATAAGGCATCCTTGAAAAGTGCAAGGCGATAGAGAGATAAAGCGGTTAGCGAGTAGGAAAGCGCACGAGAGATGACGATGACGTTAAGCAGCACAGATTATGGAGACCGTAGAATGCGTAACTTTCCGGATTTCGGACAAACAAACGTCTTACAGCTCAGTTTCTAACACGTGTGAAAGAAAGCACAGCGATTATTTATCATTCTGAAATTATCTTACTTAAGAAGACTAATCTCAGGTTAAAAGTGATACAAGTGGATGAAGGACAGAACATGATAAAAATTATCAGGATACATAAAAAAAAATTGTCTTGTGTAAGACTAGGTCATGGAAGACTAGTGCATATTCTACATTGTGCAACATTATTGGCAAAACGCCAGAATTAAACCACCATTTGATTTTACCGCTTTCTCTCACGCGTCGCGGTTTTCCAGCTGCGAACCATTTCAGCATGCGCTAGGAAAGTGATTATCTTGCCGTGCGGCTCCACGCCCATTGCTTGGCTCCCATTACTCGCCGTTCGTCTTGGACGACAGCTTCGTGACTCCGACTTCAAGGGTCACCCCAATTCGCCTGTCCTGCCAAAAATAGCCACAAAATCCCTATAAAAATTTCAAAAGTCTAAAATCCAAAAAAACTGAAAAACTCCCAAAAAACCCAAAGAGCACTTCGGCCACTTCTCGTCTGCTGAACTCATCTGTTAGTTTTCTTTTTGTTTTATTTCTCTTGCTTATTTTGCTGTAATCCTTGTTTCCGTGCTTATCTTTTTTCCCTTATATTGAACCAAGGGCTTTTGGGATATATCCCTCCACCCTGCTATGATAACTTATCAGTTAGTATTTCACAATCAGAAGTCACTTTTGCAATTGAATGACAATAGCAAATGTCTGCAAGGGTCTTTTCATGTAATTATGATTTCTCTCATTCCAGCCACAACTGCAATCATGTCTGCCGAAGTCGCCAACACTCCCGCCGCAGCCGGCTCCACCAGTTACTCCATGGCCTCGCTGTCCGTTTCATCATTCATACCTTTATTTGTTTCTGAACTGCATCAACTGTATGAATACTTCGGTATATACTGATGCTTTATCATTGTGGCATTTTCGTGCTGTGGCGCTGGCTTCGATTGATTTCGCAATGGTCATGTGATTGTCGTGAGCATCGCTCACCGGAGTTTTTTCTTCCCTGAATTAAATGCAAAGATTAAGAATAATATGATTTGAAAGCGTGTAAGCATATAACTTCTGGATAAAATGCAAATTCCCCCATGTTCAGCTACGTCGGCGACCTTCACCCGGACGTCTCCGAGTCGATGCTCTTCGACAAGTTCAGCGCAGCCGGGCCAGTCCTCTCTATCCGCGTCTGCCGCGATGCAATCACTCGCCGCTCTCTCGGCTATGCTTACGTCAACTTCCAGCAGCCGGCTGATGGTCCGTGATCTAGCGATCATTTTCAGATATGTCACGTTTCCTGGCATGGAGCCAGCAATCAACAATTCTGCAAAATACTTCCCTAAAATGGATTCGCTTAAAGTGCAATAAGCTTCTGTTTCTTATTTTCCTAAAAAAAACCGTCTCGTGATGGTTGTTTGGTGTGATGAGCACACAAATGACAGCGTAATTATATAACATCCGTTTGTAGTTCGTCCCCTACCATCCCGAACTCGTGTTTCGCCATATAAGCTGGAATGTAAATCCTTTGCCTTGTCCTTGACACTCGCTTCCATCTTGCCGCATCGCCTTTTCCTTCTTTGGTGCTAGCCAGTTTTAGTCGCCGCCGCCAAACCAGCGAGCGAGCTCGGAAAAGAGGCAAAGACACGCGCAGTAAAGTCACTCGCACTGGAGATGGAGGGAATATGACGAACACGCTGAGATGGAATGTGAGGAATGCGCAGCCTTGAGTGATTCAGCAAGTGGATATCGATATTTTTCTTGGAATGGGGATTGACGCGATTAGTTTTGTTGCAGCATGCGGATTTTAGGCTTATGTGAGGAAAGATCTGGCAAAATTCTCTGGTTTCACTTCATTTTAAGGGATTGTCGATTCATATACACGGGTAAAGTTGATTGGTTTTTTTTTTCAGCCGAACGTGCTCTGGACACGATGAACTTCGACGCGCTGAACGGCAAGCCGATCCGAATCATGTGGAGCCAGCGAGACCCGGCCATGCGCCGCTCCGGAAACGGAAACATCTTCATCAAGAACCTCGACAAGGTCATCGACAACAAGAGCGTCTACGACACTTTCTCGCTCTTCGGCAACATCCTCTCCTGCAAGGTTAGGGGAAGCGGCTTTGGTGGAGAAAGAATAAAGATGTCTAGAAATGCAAAATGAGCCAAAATGGTGATCTTATGTGTGTTTGACAGGGAAAGAGTGCTTGGGGCCAAGGTTAGTACTTGATCACGTGTTTGCGGAGTATTTCGTCACTTCCGCGTTCTTGCCACGTGGAGAGGGCAAGAGAGAGAGAGGCAACGGGTGAAGCTGAGTTCCATGACACTCCTTCTCTCTCCCCCTCTCTCTCGCCTTCTGTCCTCTCTCTCTCTCTCTCTCTCTCTCTCTCTCTCTTTGTTCTTCCCTGCAAACTCACTTGAAAGTGCTTCTTCTGCTCACTGCTGCAGCTGCGATGTGAACATTGTTTGACTAGCAAGGACGACATTGGAGGGGGAGTGTTTCAGAGAAGAGAGGAATGGAGTGTACGGTCCAGGGACGGAGTGACATGTGACTAGGGGGGCCTTGTCTTGTGATGCGATTCGACTATCTGCGAAAGGGGAGCGAATGGATTAGCATTCCATACGAATGCTAATGTTGTTGCTATATATGCAAGGTTTGAAAGACGAGGAGTTGTGTTTGTTGGAAGGAATACATGGGAAGATATCGTTTTAGCTGAATATGGGGAATATTGAATAACAGTATATTTGTTGAAAAGTAAGAGAACATTGTTCAGGTCGCACTGGATGACGAGGGCAACAGCAAGGGCTACGGCTTCGTCCACTTCGAGACGGAAGAAGCGGCGCTCACTGCCATCGAGAAAGTGAACGGCATGCTGCTCGCCGGCAAGAAGGTCTTCGTCGGCAAGTTCCAGCCTCGCTCCGCGCGCCTCCGAGAGATGGGCGAGAGTGCCAAGAGATTCACCAATGTCTTTGTCAAGAATCTCGATGACGAAGTTGACAAGGTCAGGAGGTGGCCGTCTTTTGGAACACGCGGAGAATTTGACGAGTTGTCAATATTTTGAAATTTCACTAACGGTATAATTCCAGGACAAGCTCGAGAAGATCTTCAGCGAGTTTGGCAAGATAACGAGCTGCGCCGTTATGACAGATTCGGAGGGAAAGAGCAAGGGCTTTGGCTTCGTGGCATACGAGGAGCCAGAGTCGGCTGAGAAGGTTTCTTCTTTTTCGAAGAGTGAACTAAAGGAAACGGGTTTGGATTCAACCGGCTTTGTTCATCATGGTTCTGGTGTAGAAACCATTCGGTTTGGGAGTTTAAATGTGCTTTTTTTATTTACAAAGGATATTTTCGTTGAACATGCGCTACGCATTGAATACTTGCAGGCAGTGAACGAGCTGAACGAGAAGCAGTTCGAAGGAAGCGAGAAGAAGCTCTTTGTAGGTCGAGCACAGAAGAAGAGCGAGCGAGCTGCAGAGCTGAAGAGGAAGTACGAGATGCAGAAGGTGGGGTCGAGTCATCTCTTGCAGTTCATTTAGATGAAAGATACTGTAATCTCGTTACAGTATCTCCTTTTAACAATATCTAAAATTGCACATTCGGGTAATGCAAGCGAAATGTCTTGATTACAGGTGGAGCGCATGCAACGCTACCAGGGCGTCAACCTCTACGTCAAGAACCTGGATGACACTGTCGAGGACAGCAAGCTGCGCGAAGCTTTCGAGGCCTACGGAACGATCACTTCGGCAAAGGTTTGTTTGTTAAGCTTGACAGGGTTTTATTTAGCATGATAAAAGGCTATTCTGAAAAAAATTAAATAACTAAAGTAAATAATTATAAATACGTTTTCCTCAGGTGATGACGGATGAGAATGGCCGCTCGAAGGGCTTCGGCTTCGTGTGCTTCGAGAAGCCGGACGAAGCGACCAAGGCGGTCACTGAGATGAACACCAAGATGATGTGCTCCAAGCCACTCTACGTCGCACTCGCTCAGCGCAAGGTCAGCAAGGAGCACCGGGACTTGGGCAGCACTGAAATCTGTGTCCAGAACTTTAAAAGGGCGGGGGTTCAGAGGCTTTTTAAAGAGTTCGGTTGACCAAGAAGCTTGTATGAAGGATGGATAAAGAGAAGACAAGAACCTCACTCCCTTTCCTGTTCAGGAAGACCGCCGCGCCCAGCTGGCCTCGCAGTACATGCAGAGACTGGCCTCGATGCGCATGCACAACCAAGTGCCGGGCACGATGTACACCCCCGGCAACGGCGGCTACTTTGTCAACTCGGCCATGGCGGCGTCCAACCGCGGCGGATTCATGCCCACTGCTGGCATGCCTGGAGCAACGATGCGTGGAAACACTCAGAGGTCAGTGCGAGGGTCTGGGTTTAAAAGGGTAGCTGTTTGGTGATGGAAGCTAGAAATGAAGTAAAGTTGAAATGAAGTAAATGTTGTCGTTAAGATGGAACGCAGTGGGCGGCGGCTTCGCTGGTGTGCAGGCGCAGTACATGGTGCAAGGCGCGCAGGGAATGCAGGCTGCTCGCGGAAGACCTGGAGCCACTGCCGGCCCGGCTGGTGCTCGCCCTCAAGTCTTCCAGCCCAACACTGCTCAGGTTCGGCGCTGAATTGAATCTAGAGCCTTTGGAGAAGACAAACAATGAAGAGAGAATCGATTGTAATTTGGTAGAATCCATTGTATCATTGCAGGGCGTGGCTCGAGGAGTGCCGACCCAGCGTATGCCTGGCCAAGTCGCTGGCGCCCCCGCGGTTGCTGGAGCGCGTGGCCCCGCGCCAGGAGCCGGTGGCCCCCGTGGACCGGGAGGCGCAGCCGGAGGACCGGGCCAGAAGCCAGGCGCGCCGCAGATGATGTACCCGCAGTACGCGGCGGCCACGGCAGGCGGCGTGCAGCCCTCTGCCCGCCCCGCGCCTCCCACCCAGGCCGGCATCGTGGTCGGAGGACAGGAGCCACTCACCTCGCACATGCTGGCACAGGCAGCACCTCAGGCAAGTCTGCGGGGGAGGAGATGTGGACTGAACTTTTTTTTAAAAGCCTAGAGAGAGAGGCTAAATTGAAGAAGGTGGCTAAATCGCAGATATTTGCAGGAGCAGAAGCAAATGCTGGGCGAGCGCATCTACTCGCTCATTGGCAAGATGTTCGGAGACCGCAACGACGTGGGCAAGATCACGGGCATGATGCTCGAGATGGACAACTCCGAGCTCATCATGATGCTCCAGGACGACGAACTCTTCCGCTCCAAGGTGGCCAGAGTGGAAGTGCTTGTTGGCTGGGAGTTGGGGTCTTGGGAAGAAGAGATGGGCTATTGGGGGCTTGTAGGGTGGTTTTTACAACTGTGTGGTACTGCGAATTGCCAATACCATTTACTTATCGGTTCCTCAACTCAGGTCAACGAGGCTGCAGCCGTGCTCAAGACGTCGGGACAGAAGGCGCAGTAGGAAGGAGGCTCCTTGGCCATCGTCCTCCATGCATGCCCTCTTCCCCTTCCCTGCCTTCTCTCCAGCTCTTCTCAGCGGCACTATTTTTTCACTCCCCGATGTGCCCTTTGTTATGTCTTTATTCTTTTTTTTCTCTTGACTTGAGAGGGGAGGAGAGGGGACTTTCCCCACCATTGATGCCTCGAATTGGAGTTTGAGTAAGGCAACTGCTTGTATTGTTGAATCCCTTCAGTCGACTGACTTGTGTTTGTAGTTGTTGGAATGGCCGGTTACGCAGGACAGGCACCCTTTGCGAGACCCCAGCCATTAGCCACCTCTTAACCACTCTATGACATGAACTCTTTCCAGTCGTACTCTCCACTACCATGTATTCTCATTCACATTGCTCTCTCTCTCTCTCGTCACCACATTAGTAGTCCTCTCTCGTTTTTGTCGTGTCTTTTATTTCTCTCTGTAAAAAAGTAATTTTTAGAGACGATTTGATGGAAACTTTTCTTGTTCATTTTTGAAGAGAAACAGCGGTAATTTATTGGTCTCGTGTATTTATTGGTCTCTTAATATTCCATCAAAACGCCTCTAACCGGATGCCCTCTTACTCTTCTATGTTCATCGCTCAAACTTCTCTCCCACTCTGTCCATCACTCATTCTTCCCCATCCACCTAATTAATATATCTCTTGGTATAATGGCGTATGACGCACTGCTCTATTGTTCACAATATCTGGCTGTCATTTGCCCTCTCCCTTTACACATTCCCCCTGCCTACTCCTACTTTTCCTCTTGTTAACCCAATACGTTAGTGCCGTTAGTTTGATTTTCTTCTTTCTATTCGGCTCCCTCCATTAGATCGCCAATCTTGTTCTCCTTTTTTTCTCATTCAATAAGGCATGAAATGAGATCTAGACTCTTTGTCAATCACAATTCAAAAAAACCTCCAAAAAAATTTTTGTCGAAAACTGAAAATCCCCCCAAAAAAGGTTATTTGTTAATTGTTACAGAGATTCGTCTCACACAGGATGCCTTGTATCCCTTGTTCACCTTCGCCCTGGTCAGAGTAGTTCGGAATTGAGAGGCGAATGCTGTGATGTAATATGAAGAAGAACAGCCCCCATTCGTATCCCCCCTCTCAATATCTTGTCATATGTTTGGGTATATAATTAGTGGAAAGGATGAATGTGAAGTAATGTGATGTTTCTCCCTTTCCTTGTATCGTTTCCCCCCTGTTTTTACTTTGTCTGAATTGGCGATGACTAATTTGCTAGACACCGAACCTTCCGCCTCTCATTTCTCTCCTGACCAAGCTATGCAATCCCTGTATCATTTGGAAGTTCCCTTCGAGACCTCCCCAATCTGATCCCGGAAACCGGAGGCCTTTTATCTGTCTGCTATTCGCTCTATGCTTTGTAAGGCTGTCGCCATCTTTGTTTGGTTGTTCTTCGTTTCTTATTGTAATGACCTCCGTCCGAAGCTGTCGTTTGCTAAGGTCGCCCAGGCGCACCCTGAAGTGCTCTCATTGAACTCTCAGCTCGCGGTGTGCCCTGCGCATTCTTTATTTCCCATCCGCATGTTTCTCCTTATTTTCCTTGCACTTGATGCGCGTTTAAGTGCTGAATCTGTGTGACATTGCTTGTTTTTTTTTCTAAGATGGGAATAAAGATTGGAGTGTTAAGTCCTGGTGTTGGCAGCACAAGATTTGAAAAAAAGAACAGTTTTGGAACTGAAAGGTTATCGAAGTGGATTGCGAGCAGGGTTCAATGGAAGGGGAGGTGATTTAATCATCATTGATCATCAATCAGCTTGTTGTCTAAGATTTGGGGACTACAAGGTTACTGTAGAACACACAAGATGGAACCAACGGTGGCAGCAGAAGTGCGGGACGAGTGGCTGGTTCAGCCCCCAGAGTGGGCAGGCGCGGCGTGGTGGGCGGATCCAGAGAAGAGCACTGCCGCCACCGAAGCGGCACTCCACGCGGCGGCCAAGCATCTGGCAGCTTGTGTCGACTTAGGAGTGGAGTTGAGCGAGGAGGCAGAGGGAGAGGTAAGAGTCATTGGAGACGGTATTTCAGTGGTAGTACATATCTCTAGGAATGTACCCTGGCATCGTTCTCTCTTTCCCTCTCTCACTGTCTCTGTCTCTGTTTCTCTCTCTCTCTCTCTCTCATTCTCTCATTCCCTTTCAGACTCGCCCCCGTTGTCGTGTGCCTCAAGCGCTCTTGGCGGAATGGTCTCTCCGTTCCCGCTTCGACCAGGAAATGGTCAGTGCACTCTATCATTCTTTCTTTTTTAATCTCTCTCTCTCTTGTCCTCCCTCTCTTTGTTTTCTTAATCTTTTACAATCTGTCCTTTTCTCATCTCTCATACTCTAGGCTGGCCATGTAGCCTCTCTCCGCGAAGAAATGGGAATTCAAGAGATGGCAGAGGCAGCGGATGAGCACTTGCCAATATGGTGTGCATTCATTCATTTTCATTAAATTGGTAGTGATCATTGATCACCTAAGTTATGCTCTTGCATTTATCTTGCTACCTATTTGGATAGCTGGATAGTCTCTGGTTGTGCATAGGTGCAAGGTATAACATGATGTCATTAAGGGTAAAGATTGTCTATCCTCTCTCCCTCCCTCACTCTCTCTCTCTCTCTCTCTCACTCTCCCTCTCTGTCTCCCTCTCTGTCTCTCTCTCTCTCTCTCTCTCGTTGTTATTCCTCTTTCTTTACTCAACACTGGGAATCATTCGGGTTGTCACAAGCAGCATGCCAATTCATCTAGAGAAGCACCGAAAAATAGTAAGCGTTTGAAGGATCAAGAAGCGCCGTTCAATTGCGGTTGCCCAGGCGGCTTCTTCCGCCTCGCAGACTCCCCTGCTGCGACGCGACGCGGCTGACGCGTCGCGGTCCATGGACAGATGCGCCCGTTGTAGATTGCCATTCAAGACGAGGAGAGGGGCCATGACACTCAGGATGACGTCAGTGCAGTCCTGGTTACGCTAGTTGCTAGACATTTGTGTGAATTCATCACCTGGACAGTGGGGTGCCCTGTTTGAAAAAAGGTGGGATTAGAGAGAGGTAGAGAGAGAGAGAGAGAGAGTAGGGTGAAAGAACTGCAAACAATAGTGAAAGAGAGTAGATGAAGAGAGAGACCAGTTTGAGAGAGAGAGAGAGATAGAGAAAGAGAGCGAGAGAGCGAGAGAGAGATAGAGAAAGAGAGCGAGATAGAGAACGAGAGAGAGAGAGAGAGAGAAATGAGAAAGTATCGGTATCTTGAACGAATGAATTGTAGTCGTGATCGCCTCCTCGTTGCTCGCTGCAGCGCATGCAGTGAATTGCATCAGATTGGACTGTTGGTCCCACTTCATTCTTTTCTGTTTAAAAACTCAATTCCGAAAAAAAAATATTTTGTTCGAAAGTTATTAATGAAATGTTATTGCAAACTATTCTTTAATTAAAATGACTTATTGTTAGAATTCCTTGCAGAATTCCGGATCTCGCCGAGCTTCGACAGGAGAGAACCGCAGCAGAAGACTGCTCTTACAGTACACCCTCGGCCCCGTCTAATCTCTCTTCGAGTCTCAAGAGGATGTCAATGAGGTACGGTGGTTATGCTCATTTCAAGCAAACAGTTCTTCATCTATCACTTTACACATTCTGTTGTCTCTTTCCCTATTTGTAATGTAAGCTGTTGAGTTATCGTGCATGAGACAACATGTTGATATAATGAAAAAAATAATGTTCTCTTAGGCATTCCTCCACTACCGTCGCCTCTTCCCCTCTCCTGCAGAGCAAGAGTGCGAAGAAGAAGAAGAGAGGCAGTCAGCTAGAGAGAATGTTGCGAGAGAATGAGGCAGAGAAAGAAAGGAGAGAGAAGGCAGACTCTGGCGGACTCGCTGGCTTCCTTGCTAGCCTAGCAAGCTAGCTTCTATCGCTGTCTCCCTCTCTCTTTCTCTCTCTCCCTATCTTTCTCTCCCTCTCTATCTGTCTCTCTCTCGTCTGTTGATCTCTCTGTCTACTAAATTTTCCTCATTCTCGTTTAATTGTTTGTAATAACTTTTAAAGTTGTTGAGATTTAGTTTTCATTTAATAATAAAGACGGAAGTTTATATATTCGTTTGTATTTTGGCAGAAATATAGCAAGCATTCCATGGCTCGCGCAGAAGTTAAAATAATAACAACATTGCGGTCCTGATTTAAAACTTTATTATTTTCGTTAAATTCCTTTAATCCACGAGTCTCTTTGTTTCACTTTACGCGCTTCATTATGCTATCCATTCACCTTTATCCCCATGCTCCCTCGCTCTGTCTATCTCTCTCTCTCTCTCTCTCTCGCCCGCTCTGTCTCTCGCTCTCTCTCTCTCTCTCTCTCGCCCGCTCTGTCTCTCTCGCTCGTTCTCTCTCTCTCTCCCTCTCTGATTCTTTCCTATACGCCCGCTACCTTCTTGCCTTCTATCAATCCGGGGATTAAACAGGATGTCACACTCTTGGTGTGACAAAAGAATGCCCTCTCTTTCTGATCTCCCATTCTCCGTATCTCTCCCTCTCTCTCTCTCTCTCTCCCTCTCACTCTTTCTCTCTCTCACTCTTTCTCTATCTCCTACATCTCTTTCTGTCGTTCAACCTCACTCTCTCTTATACCCATGTCCTCCTCTCTTGGTCTCATAGCATTGTATCACTTTATTGTCAGCGCCTTTTAAATGTTCATTTCAAGAAGTGTTCGCCGTCTACCACCCATCAAAGAACTCGACTGTGGCTCAATTCGGGTCGGAAAAGGAAACATCTACAATTGGTGTTTCAATGTATTCGACAACTTAAGAAAGATAAAAAGTAATATAATCTCTCACCGCGACTGATCATAACGACACGACGTTATTGCTTCAAGTTAGGAAGAAGAGAAAGGGAGAAGGAACAAAAAGGCTGGAGAGCCCGTACACGCATTTGATATGAGAAAGGAACGACTGTGAATATTACAAAATGGAGAATGAAGATAATAATTACAATGGTTCGAAGAATGAAAAAAAAGTCTACGAAAATGAAAACCAATGAAGTTAATCATCATTATGAAGCATATGGCACATATCTCCCATCGGTAGCAAACTGTTAGGAGGGAGAGAAACAGAGAAAAGGAGAGCGAGAGACAGAGAGAAGAGTGGAAATAGAAAGGTTGAGGGTACTCGTTTTGTCGGGTGCTAAAGTGCAGAGAAAAGACAACCAATGCATAAGCGGTGGATCACAATTTTAAGGATGGAATTAAATTTTTTTCATACAAAAGATAAAAGTATGCTAAACTTGTGCAGTTCTCAAGGGCAGGCAAGATTTTCTTAAAGCAATTTAAAGTAAATAAACACGACATAAAACAAATAATTCATCCTATTTTACACGACAATAAATCAAAATACAGCAATTATCCGCTTCAGTCCAGCTCTCTGGCAACCTAGCTAAGCATCAATAATTACAATTATAATAAATACTCCCTGTCAGAAAGAAAATTACATGAAAATTCTTTAAAAGAAACTCCTGGAAGAGTCCTAGCTTAAATCTATGTATCAATAAGTTCTCAAAACTCTTGATGACCCTTTGTGCTACCTGGCGTCCCCATTGACACTGGATACTGTAGACACCGTACTATTGGATCTCTCGTGGTTCTTGAGAGATGTTCGGACATCTTTGAGTGAGCTGAGAGTCTTCTTCAGCCATCGTCTGCCATCAGATTCTGAGGGGATGGCCGTGGCTGACGCGGCCAGAGTGGAGTTCATCTGGTGGGAGAGGTCCTGGTTACGGCATTGCTCCTGGAAAGAAGACATGAAATGATATGGTCTGCACATATCAGAGAGAGAGATAAAGAGAGAGAAAGAGAGGGAGAGAAAGAGAGAGAGAGAGAGAGAGAGAGAGAGAGAGAGCGAAAGAGAAAAAGAGAGAAAGAGAGAGAAGAGAGAGAGAAGAGAGAAGAGAGAGAGAGAGAGAGTGAGAGAGAGAGAGAAGAAGAAGAATGACGTGGATAGAAACAAAACGTTATCTGAATTATACCTCAACCAGAAGAAGCTTCGTCTGGGCCAGCTCGAGCTCGACTGCACGTACATGAGCTTCGCGTTCTTCCAGCCGAGTCAGCAGATCATTTGCGCACATCTGTAGGACAGAGAGTGAGAGAGAGTGAGATAGCTAGAAGGAGGGAAACAGAGAGCGAGAGAACTAGAGAGATGGAGAGAATGAGAAATAAAGAAATACAGAGAAAGAGAGAGAGAGGGAGGAGAGAGAGAGGAAGAAAGGGGGAGAAAAAGAAAGAGCTAACCTCAGAAGGCGAACGTGCAGGTGATCGATTGGCCTCCCACTCTTTGATGGAAGACCAGCAGGAATCGCATTGGGAGATACGCGCCTGGAGATATTCACTATTCTATTATCAATCTTTTCCTTTTCTCATTTTATCCGTCTCTTTCTCTTCCCCTCTGCTCTCCCTCTTCTCTTCTCTCTCCCCCTAACATCAATTAGTTATCTCTTCGTATTCCTTCTCTATAACTACTTCTCTCTCTCTTTCTCTTTCCTCTCTCTCTCTCCCTTACCATGATAGCCTTCTTCTGCTTGCCGAACTCTTCTCTCTCGCTCTCTGCCCTCTTTGCTTGCTGTGCGAAGAATCCCTTGTACTCGGCAGCCACGCGCTCTTTCGTCGCGCCTTCCACCTGAATGGATAGTATGAAAAGGTGTCCAAATAACTCGAATATCGGCAAGAAAACATTCACTGATAGGTTTTGAGAGGAATCAATTTTTGAAAAACAATTTGCCAAAAAGGCCAGAGTGAAGGGGTCGCGGAAAAGCTTTCTCTTCTCTCAATCTTTCTTCGTCTCTCTCTCTCTCTCCCTCTTCATTCATCTAACTACTCACTCTCTCTCTCTCTCTCTCTCTCTCTCTCTCTCTCTCCCTGACCCACCTCCAATCTCTCCACCTCCCTCCTGCACATCTCCTTGAGCTGTTCATACTCGGAGAGCATGTTCCGGTTGTCTTCGATGAGATCTTCATTTTGTCGAGTCAGTCTCTCATTCACTTTCTGCACTGTCTCCAGCTCGTCTTCGGCCTGGAATCTTTTTTGCATTTATATATTGTTAAATCATATATCTTCATCTTTCTCTCCACTCCCTCTCTATCTGCCTCTCTCTCTCTCTAATATTACTATAAGAGATCAAAATATGTTCCATTTTCTCCATCTATAAACAATAGTAGGAACAATAAAAGAAATAACAACAATTCCTACCGTGTCCAATGCCTTCCTCAGTTCAATCTTGCTGGTGACTAGGTCATGCGCCAGGTCATCATTCTCCTGCTCCAGCCTCAGCACCGTCTTGCAGAGCCGGGCATTCTCTTTCTGCGAAATTAGCTCATTCTTTTTAAGTCACTTTAATTTTGTTAAGTTATTACAACAATTAAATGATTCTTTTGGATATAACAGCAAAATCTTTGTAAAGGCTACGACTACATGTTTTTCCAGCATTTATTAAAGGGAACTCATAAAAAGATAGTAGTTTTAGCCAAATATTTATTTTTAAGATTTAATTAAATAGCCTACCTGGAGCCTTGCAACCGGATCTTCCGCTTCGGCCTCTTCCTCCTTCAGTTTGATGTAAGCCGCTTCGTAGTTTGCCAGTCTTTTGTGGCTTATCTGCAAGGAGAAAGATTCCTTGAAAGAGAACTTGAAGAATTGAACTCGCCTTTTACCCATTCTTCTAGCAATTATAACCAAATTTTTTTAAATAGTAACTAACCATAAGCGTCAGGCTAGCACCATTCAAATCCTCCCTTTTTCTCTAACATCTTCATTTACTCTCTTTGTTCACCTCGCTCTCTCCTCTTTCTCTTTCCTCTCTCTCTCTCTCTTTCTCTAACCTTGAGTTCAACAGCTCTCTTGATGAGTGCCCTGGCAGTGTCCTCCGTGCGATATCGTCTCGGCAGAGTGACTCGGAAGTACTTGAGGATGCCCTGTAGAAAGAGAGTGTTTAACTATCCGTTTCTATATTATTTAAAAGCACGAATTAAACTGTGAAAATCGGAGAATTATACAGGAGAATAATGGAGAGACCGGAAATGAGATAGCAGAAGATAACCTCAAAATCCAGCTGTAGCAGGTCTCTCCTTGCATCTCTGAGCAGTGCAAGCGAGATGTGGAAGATTGTTGGCATTCCCTGCAATTTAGATATAACCATTTTAAGTATTAAAAACCTTAATCTCTAAACTTGATATATGACGGTGCCAACTAAAAAAACGGTCGTTTTTGCATTTTCGACTCGTGGTGCACACTTTTTTTGGAATATTCCACATGAATATGCCAAATTTGCCAAAAAGTACGCGTACTTTTTGGCAAATTTGGCATATTCATGTGGAATATTCCAAAAAAGTGTGCACCACGAGTCGAAAATGCAAAAGCGACCGATTTTTTAGTTGGCACCGTCATATATGTATATATTAATAATGATAATAATAATTATTATAATTATAATCATTATTATTATAGATATAAAATATATTTACTTAAAAATGAATGCTCTGACCTGGCTAAGGAAGAGATCAATGATGAAGAAGACCATTTGGAGAGGGAACTTGGCAGTGAAGAGAGTGAGGAACCACTGCGAGGCGTACATGTGCGTCTCCACTCCGACGGAGGCGAGATGCTCCGCGAGCTCCTTCTCGTAGTCCTGGAATCACGTGAAATTTGCTTCCGATTACTGTGATCTACTGTTTATTCATTTACTCATCCAAAACATTAATAATAATGTTTACTGGATGTTCTCGGCAAAGGAATCATATACTACACGTACAATCTTCCCAAGTCGAAGAATAAAAAGCATTAAAAAACTGATTTCAACAATACCCGAAAGAAAATGGCGGGAAATTTAAATACTACGAAGAAGGCCAACTTCGACAAGCTGATTGAGCTGGTAGAATCGGAGGTGGAGAGACTCGAAGCCAAGTTTGAACAAGTCACGCAACTTGTAGTCCACCATGATCTTCACCAGAGTGCAGAAGGCTTGTTCTTCAGGCATCTGAAGAGAGAGAGAGAGAGAGAGAGAGAGAGAGAGAGAGAGAGAGAGACTTAGAGAAAGGGCTAGAGAGAGACTGAGAGAGAGAGACTGAGAAAGAAAATGAAAGAGAGATATGAGGCCCCGAGAGGTATAGAGGATAGATAGACATAGACAGAGAGAGAGAGAGAGACAGAGAGAGAGAGAAAGAGAGAGAGAGAGAGCTAACATGCAGGAGCAGAGAAGCAGCGAGGAAGGAGAGTCCTTGGCAGTAGGACACCTCCTCGTCATGGAGAGCGTATGCCTTGCTGATGCGGTACAACTTCTCTTGGCCTTCGCCGCCTGCCTTCTGAAAGCAATAGTTAACTCTGCTTTTTCTTATCACTCTTCAAATGTTGGTCCTATCTTTTATACACAATTGCTTTCATTTTCGCTAATTAAATAATTTAGAAGACATCTAATTTTCTTCCAAAAATTTTTCTTAAAAAAAAGTTTTTGTGGAAAGGTTATATTGTCAGAACGACACCAACAAGCAAATTCAAGAAACTACCTTAAAGTACTCATGCGCCGGAAAGGTTCGATGAATATCTCGTAGAATCACTTGGTCCACGGGGCAATCCTGAAATAGGAAAAAAATTAACTTTACAAAATGATGATCAATCTATAAAAGAGTGAAAGCTTAATTGCAGTGACCAATCGTAAGCATGTACATAATATGCGTGAAAGTAATCGATTACTCGCATCATGATTTATTTATATCCATTGATGGAAATAGAAAGAAAAAAGTAGAAAGGGAAAATAGAAATGATAAAATGAAATAAACTGACCATCTGAAGAAGCGTATCGTATTTCGCAGCAAGCTCCGTTGCCTGTGGGACACCCGCTAAGAGTTGCCAGACCTGAGCAGGCGGGAGATTTAAATTTTAAATTACCGCAATAATTGTTTATAATGCTCTCACTCTTGAAACATTTAAGTAACTTCATTTTCAATTTTTAAACGATCCGAAGAAACAACAAAAGCCAACCTCTCCTC